>VZUI01057117.1:0-78738 GCA_013401135.1 Cettia cetti | reverse complement strand
CGGCGGCGGGAACGGGATCATGCTCGGCAAGGAAACCTCGTCTACTACTAAGGGATCGTTCCCGTGATCGAACTGGCAGAGATCACCAAGGACACAATAGCCTCGCTCTGCAAAACAGGACATTTCACCTCGTGTTAGAAAACAAACGCAATAGTTCTCAGTGATTTATAACATTGCAGGTTCTCATGGAATCTCTCACTAAAGGAAACATGCATCCACTGATATGTTATTATATTGTAAGGTCAGGTTTCACAAAATAATTAAAATTAGAACAATCTTTTGTAAAAGCATACAAACTTACATGCATTCATCATAAAAGCTGTGGAAAAAATAGTAAGAAATACTGCGGTTTATTTTAAACACACACACACTGCAATCTGCACCAGGACTGCCAGTGGTTGAGTTTTTTGTCTAACACATAGAGAACTGTGAAAAAACTCCATATGTCCTTATCCAGCAATTGCCACAGCATACTACTTCCAGTAAGACTAGTTATTTCTCCAGTACAATAAAGGTCATCTCTGCATCTCTTACATACAAGGTACATGTCACATGCCACTGCAGTGTGACTTGCTGCTCACATTTAGTGAATACCTAAAAAAAAAGTCACAGAAAAATTGAAATAAGGCATGAAACTAAAAACTAAGGAACAGTTACCATCATAATCCTGACATCTTCTTTTAGGAGGAGGGTTTCTGCCAAATGAACTGGGATTGCTGTGGTTGTTGAAGTAATTTGACCAGCTCTCTGTGGTGCTTTCAAGGTGGTGCGCAGGTGCAACTACTGTTACAGCACTGGGAATAGCTTGTGCAGAAGAATACTGTTCAGAGGATTTACTGGGAGATGCAGATACTGGATTATATGAGCCTTCAACCTCATTTTTTTCACTCTTGTATTTTGATCTCTCTCTCTCTCGGTGCTCTGTTTAAAAAAAAAAATAAAGTTGAGTAAAGCCTTCACGTTTTGCTCTGTACATCAGAGCCATGAGCAAGAGATAACACCACATGCCCTGAAATATTCAGCTTTCTGCACATCGAACTGTTCTTGAAGGAGCTCAGTCTTACCAATGGAGTAATAACTAAATACAATGTAAATAGGGGTTTAACTTCAGAAATACCAAAGTTTTCTTTGCAAAAGGCACATTCATTCCTCTACTACCTATTTCATTCTGGTTTACAGCTCTCTTTTAAAGGAGAAAGAAGGGCAAAAGCCTGAAACAACAAACCTACCTCTGCCCTTAACTAACGCGGTCTCAAGGTGCGTGGGATGCTGTAATCTGTGCCACTTACTTTTCCGACAGACCTGAACTAGCCCTAAAAGAACAATCATATGGTAACCACCTGCAACTGCAAAGAAGCCTTCTCTAAAAAATACACAGTAACAAAATCAAAGAGGGAAACACTGCTTTGCAAAAAGTTCAGTCCTTATGAAGAAAAAAAGAATAAAATCAACAGCTTTGTCAGAACACACAGCACAAAAATATGAGCTACTGATATCCACAGGAATACACCTGTGGATAAATTAAGAGGTTAGCAAAGAAGAAAACAAACCCCTTAATTGCTCTACTCTGAAGAACAGCATCTTAATTAAAAATGTCAAGAACATAAACCTATCAGAATTTGCTTCAGCTTCTCAAGGGCATCTCCTGCCTGCTAGACCATTCAGAATGCAGAAGTGACAGCCGTCACTGCGATGGGATGTTCTCCTGCAGCAGCACCCTGGGTACTCACCACTCCTGCTGCCATCGCGGTCTTTGCTGCGGCCCCTGCTGCGGCTGCGGCTCCTGCTGCAGCCTCTGCTTTTGCTGCGGCTTTTACTCCTGCCCCGGCGCCAGCCAGACTTCTCCCTGTACAAGTCACTCCTATCATAGTACCTGTCATAGTCCCTCCACTTCCCATCATCCCGCTTTTTCTCTCTCGTTCTAGGAAAGAGACGTACATCATGTCAGTGAAAAGAGAAACAAAATGAAGACAGAAGCTTGCAACACAGAAAGATACCGCTCATCCTTCCTATCCATTTGGGCAGTGAAACACTCTGGTTAGAATTTCACAAATTACAGAGAAGTGTACAGAATCTTAAAGCTGATTCACTGGTCTGTAGAAGGGAGGAGTAAGGATTGGCAAGGTAATACAGTTATGATGCTCATACCAGAACAGGCTTTAGAAGTGATACTGACATGGTGTGAACAACTGCCCCCAGACCCTACAGCCCCCCAACAATGTTCTTCATTTAAACAATGGAATTGATGACATTCCTAGGAATGGTAATTTGAGGAATACTATCATTTTTTTGTAAGAGGTCAGCTTCTTGTGGAGGACTTCTCATGCATGTGATCAGCATCACAACGTATCACAGCCAAAGGAGAAAATCCCTATTTTTCACAAAAATCACTACCTACAAGGTAAAAAGACACAGTAAAAGACTGACAGCAAATACAGAAAAATTTCTTAATATTGTGGCTCAAAGCTAACCTCTGCTCACTGGAATCTGTACGGCTCCTCTGGGGACTGGAATATTTCTTCTTCCTGCTCTCCCGCTCTTCTTCAACAGACTCTTGAAAATTCTGTCTAACACACAACTACCAAACAAGGACCAGTATCACTTTTTTAATGAAGAAAATGACACCAAAACGTAGTTCAAGTTACAGACAGCATCCCAAAGAAAACAATACTCAAGTATTACTTGCCCAGACAAGATCTCTCCCCACTCCACTGCCTTATTTAGCATAAGCAATTCTACAAGTGAGGTATTTCCTAAACCTCTCCAGGCAGGGAAGTCACTAGCTGACATTTTAAATAACTGCTTCAAGGGAAAAACCTGCTCCCATGGTGGAACTGGTCACATTTCTTGCTGGCCTTCACCACAGCAGGTTCAGAAGTCTGTCAGCTGTACCACTACTGCAAACCACTCACCCATTCTGCACTCCTGCTGCCATTTCACACTGCTTACAAGTTACTGTAAATTTTGGTGGAAAAAGTTTACATGCATTCATCTTTAAAAGACTTTTTTTTCCAATTGAAACCAAAAGGAAGGCTTCCTGCATCCTCATAAAAGACGATTATCTGGGGAGAACTGGCAGAAATTACTAAAGACTTGGCTTGAGAGGGCTCTGGAGAGCTCCACCTGCAGTCCTGCTCCCAGCACAAGGTGTATCACGTATCTGGGGTCCCCTCCAGCCCTGACCTCACTGTGATTCCACATGTGGTTTATTTCATGGTCTCTGTGTCAGGAATCACACCATACACTGAGCTTCATGACACATTGTGAAGGCTTTGCTCATGTCAAAGTAACTAATTAATGTCCTGAATTCTGTAATGCTGTCCCATAAAGCCGTCCTAGATATCTTCTTTTGCTTATTGCCACTCCCCTCCAGCCCCCCAAACCTCCTCCCTTGCCCCCAGCCAGGACCTGCATTTGTTTTGGCTGACTGACAATTTCTGCAATTACTTGGCACCCTCTCTCAAAAGTTTGATTGCTTTCAATTTTGCCAACAGAACTTAAAATCAAAGTAAAAGAGAAAACTGTTGGCAAAAAAACTCCACCTGACTTTTCAAAGTAATTATCCCAATACAGAGGCTGACGTATTTCAATGATTTGAAGCATCACAGAAAACATTTTAAGTAATTTTCATTCTTCACAGAATATACAAAATCGGAAATGCTTTGGAATGTTTTTGCTTCTTCTCCCTCTCAAACCCTTCCAAATAATTATCCACTGGTATTTCCAGAGCTGTGAATAGGATTTCTGAGTGCTTGATCAAAGGTAGACTCAGCAAAGGGATGTAAAATGTTCTTGTCTGAATAGTCACCTTCCATGGTTCTTTGGACACTGAGATCATTAGTTACAATGCAGGGTATTTTTCTGTAACATTTTGTCTCCCAAATGTAGGAGAGTTAATTTGAAAATGAAAGGCAGGCAGAATAAATAACATTACCTCCTCCTTGACTTCTTCTTTCTCTTGCCCTGCAGGCTTTGCCTCTGCTTTTGTAGGTTCAGCAGAAGGCAGGTAACTCTTGGTGTACAAACTTTCAAAAAGTTTATCTACAAACCCTGAAGTTTCTGAGGATACAAAAAACAAGAAAATACTGTTACATATGCATTTAAGTGCATGCCTACGTTTACCAGAGAAGACCCTAAAAACAAACAGCTTGCTGCAGCAGCACCTCAGATTAATGAGCACTAACTCGACTGAAGGAGCTGGAATTACATTTGTGGCACTTGAGGCTGTTCATTTAGAGAAAGAAATTCCTCAGGTTTATCACAGACAGAGACTTTTCCTGTTCTAAGAAGCAAGCATGACTGGCACCTGTGAACAAGGAATAAGTCCACAGCTATCCACAAATTCCATCAGCTACTTGTTCCACTCAGAAGCCTCTTTAGGGCAATTTTTATGAGAGTAAACAATTCTCAACACCCTCATCAGCAGTTCAGCATCACAAGAGATGTACAATAACCTTCCCAGTGAGTATCAGACTTTGAGGTGTTTAAACCCTTGACTATGAAGCAAACTGCCACGTGAAGCTCCCCAGCAATCTGAAGGATTAACATGGATCAGGTTTTCAAAAGTTAGTGAACACCTGTCAGAGAAGCTTCTGGCAACACGACTGACAATTTAAATTTAAATTGTCAGTCGTGTTGCCACTGTGAAAACTTCAAGTTACAGTACTTCATCTTATGATTATTATTTTTTAAACACAAGATCTTTATTTCTGCAAACTCTGTAGGAAACATTCATGGCTACCAAGAAATATTTTGAAGGCAGTAAATGTGCATGACCCTCCCTCCTCCCACCAAGAGCTAAAGCCCCCAGAGAACCATGGCCACCACACCTTTCTGCAGGAACACATCCAGCTGGTCAGCACAGAAAGCTTTCAGCTCCTTCTCGGGCTTGTCTTTCTTGACTAACGCCACGACATAGTTGGCCAAGGCCGAGGGATCTGCGTCACATCTAGCGAGAGAGAGAGAGCTGTGCTTGGCTGCTGCAGGATGCTGACCCCGGGGGCACAGTCCCTGCAGAGCCCCCGAGTGCTCCTGCAGCACCCCTGGGCTGCTGGGCTCACACCCAGCACCAGCACAGCTGCACCGGGACCATGGAGCCAGCAAAGGGCTTTTTGCAACCACAGCCCAGCATTTTAGCTGCCTAGCGAAGCCCCCAACTGCACCTGACAAAGGTGCCCCTTCTCTGCTCTTGCTGAGCTCTGCAGAGGGAAAATCACCTTTCTTTCCCAGACAGACCCACTGCTGTGAGCCTCCTCCCGGCCCAGCAGGCACACCTCGAATGGCTCTACAGGCACAGCAGAGCATGGGCCAGGGAAGGCACAGCACAGGCACTGGGAAGGATTAAACTGTGCTTACAAGTTAAAACGTTGTTATAAAGGAGTTCAGAAAATGTCAGAGGTCCATTTTCAATGCACACACAGAAATGTTCTGCACAGCTTCAGTGACTGTCCTGATGTGCTGGGGTTTCCTCCTCAAGGATACTTCTATGCCATATTTTACAGTAACTTTTTAATGCCAGTCAAACACCTAAAGGGGAGCAATTACTGACCCAGGTTCTCTCCTCACGCTCCCTCACCCATGTCTGATTCCACAAAGACCAAAGACACCAACTTTGTGCAGTGATACTTCACCACTAATCTTCAAACTGCATATTGCTTTGGATTCCATTATTCAGCTGCTAGGAACGCTCCAGGTACGAAACACAGTAACAGCGTAATTAAGTGACAGCTCCTTGTTTGGCCTCCCAGAAGGTGCCAGATATCAGGTAGGGACAGAAACCTAAAATACTCAGAAGAGTTTGGTTTTTTTAAATTGACATTTAAAGAGGGGATTGTGTATTTTCTAAGAACAGTAACTCTGAAAAAAGAAAGGAAAATTCATAAGTATATATACCACAAAATAATCTCAAGTAAGAAAAAGACCCAGAAAACAAGCAAAAGGCAAAAAGCCAAGCAGAGGGCAACTGGTGACAGAAATAAAAATTCTCAATGAGCAGCAGCCAAGCATCTCTGCTCTCATATAGCCTCCAACAACATCCAACCTCCACTGAAAGCCAGGGTAAATGGAGCAATTAAGAACAAAGAAACCACAAATTGACAAATTTTACAGTTCTTAAACACACAGAGAAATAACCTGTATGTGATGCATTTACTGTGTGTGATATACTGGGGCCCTCACCCACTGACTATAAATTTTCAATTTCAAACAGAGGAGACGATCCCTCACTTCACAACAATTACCTTTTCTTCCTCCATATGTCAGTCCCTCCCAGGCACCCCATCCCATCCTGCAGTACAGGAGCACATAAGGTGAGCGCACTCCTCCAGGTAAGCCAGTGTGTATTGTCACTCTAGAGCCACTACAGAGTCCCTGACTGTCAGGGCCCACTGACCAATTCCTTGATTCTCTGCCTCACGTTCCACAGTGCAGCCCAAATGCCCAAGGAACAACTGGAGTTGGCAGGGAAGTGCAGGAGCAGGAGTCATGCTCCAGTCTAGAGACTTTCAGTGGGGCTTGACCAAAAACCAGAGAAACTCGTGATTGTAACAAGGAAAAAAGAAAGTTGAGAAGTACTTCCAAAAGCCTAATACTTAATGATGGCAACTTAGCAGACCTAAGGCCTATTTAAAGGCTTTGGTTGTACTTCATGGGAGACCTAAGCCTGGCCAGGCACTGACAAGCAGCTTCCCCTGGTGAGACCCACAGACCCCTCACTGTGCCTGCAACACCAGCACCAGCTGTGTTCAGGCACTGCAGAGCTTGGGACCAGCACCAATCCAGCACCCCTTTGCAGCCAGGATGAGTTCTCAGAACCCATGAAATGCACAACATGACCTGAATCCGTGCTAACTCCATCCCACTCCCACTGTAAGCAGCAGCAGGATGCAAATGCAGAGTCCCCAGTTTCAGCGTTATTCCTGGTTTTGCCAGCTCCTGCAGCAGCCCCTGGCTCTGCTCCGAGGTAACAGCGCTGGGACTGAAGCTGACAGCACAGCCGGAGCAGCAGTTAGGAGCACACAGAATCACAGAGTTTGGAAAAGAGCTCCCAGACCACGAAACCCCATCTATGCCTGATTCCCACCTTGTTACCCAGCCCAGAGCTCTGAGTGCCACCTCCAGGCCTTCCTTGGACACCTCCAGGGATGGGGACTTCCTGGGCAGCCCCTGCCAAGACTTGAGCACCCTTTCCATGAGGAAATTCCTGCTGTTGTCTACCCTGAGCCTGCCCTGCCCAGCCTGGGGCCGTTCCCTCTCCTCCTGTTCCTGTTCCATGGCAGCAGAGCCCGACGCCCCCGGCTGTCCCCTCCTGGCAGGGAGTTGTGCAGAGCCACAAGGGCCCCCCTGAGCCTCCTTTTCTCCAGGCTGAGCCACTCCAGCTGTTCCTCATCACATTTGTGCTCCAAACCCTCCTCCAGCTCCGTTGCACGTTGTAGGACAAAAGGCCCCCGGCAGCTCCCCGGGCCCGAGCTGTCCCACGCTCCGGGCGCGCCGGGCCCGAGCCGGGGGCAGGCGGGGCAGGGCCGTAACGCCTCGGCCGGGCCCGGCCCGCGGGAAGCGCTGTCCGCCCACTCCGCCCGGCCCGCACTCACATGGGCTCCAGCAGCTTGGCCAGCCAGGACTTGAGCGCGTCTACGCTCTCGATGATCATGGTGGCCCCGCGCCGCCCGCTCACAGATACACCGCCGCCATCGCCGCGACCTGCCCGGCACCGCCCGCAGCGCAGCCTGCTGGGCACGGCGGGGCGGGGCCGCACGGCCGGCACCAATCATAAGGCGCCGCCCCGCACTGCCAACCAATGGCAGCCGCCCAGAGCCCGAGCCCAGGGTCAGGGAGAACCAGCAAGTTCGGTAGAGCGAGCACATGAACCCGCGGCGACATTTTGGGGGGGTGCTCTTAAAGGGATAGCGTGCCGCGGGCGCACACCTCGGCTAGGCACGCCGGGCTCGTTTCCCCCTCACCAGCCGGGGCAAGGGGCCGCAGCGATCGCCCCGTTCGTTCTCCCTCCCGCCCTCCTTCTCTCCCCTATCTTCGAGCTAAAAAGGCCCGCTCTCCCCCCGCCCCCTGCCTTGGTACGGCCTGGGCTCCCCCGGCCGCTCCCGCCGTTGGCACGGCCCGTGCGGCCCCGTCAGGCGCGGCAATATGGCGGTGAGTGCCGGAGGGAGGCCGGGGCGTTTGGCTCTAGGGCTCTTCGGGGGCTCGTGGCCTTCGCTGGGGTTCCTTCACCTTCTCCTCAGGGTCACTCTTCGCCGTCGCGGTCTCCTGGAAGAGGGTTCCATAGCGGCGTGCTCGGGGCCTTTGCCCGGCGGCTGCCGCCCCTTGGTGTTAAGATCTTAGGAGTATCTTGGTTTTGACGGGAAAAAGCTAAATCCTCAACCTTTATGAGTGCAGAGTGCGTGTGTCTGTATTGCGTGTGTCCTTTAACAATTCCTAAGTGTTATATGCTAGAAGAATAAGATCCTTTAATACTTACCGTATGTTACGTGCTAAAAGAATGAGAAGGGCTATTGAATTCTGATTTAATGAAAATCGCTTGGAATGCTTTACCCGACGAACTCCGTAAACTGAAGTTAGAGTTGTTACCTCTGCCTGGCATAGGGAGTGCCGTTCCCACTTCATGTACATCAAGAGGAGGATGCATCAATGGGTTTATGGAGAATCTGGAATAAAATCAGAATTCTATGGGTGTTTTTACATATGATTTATATTCTCTTCTACCTCCCCAGTTCAGACCTCTCTGAATTTGTTCTTTATTGGCAAGATGGCCAGTGTGTGTTTGTGTCTTGGCTGCAGTAGAGTCCCTTGCTGTGGAACACGGTTGTTAATGTGTTCCTTACAAATCTTGGGCCCAGTTTCAGGGGGTGGATCTCAGGATAAAAGCTGGCAGAGCCATCGCTGCTGCTCTACTCAGAGGTGTTGGGCAGTGCTTGCCCTTACCCAAGGAGATCAGCAGTGGTCTGTGATAGGTTACAGTTCTGTTATTTCTCACCCTGTTCAGCCAGACCTCTCTTCCTTTCTCTTGAACAGGAGCGTAAAGGAACAGCGAAGGTGGATTTCCTGAAGAAGATTGAAAGAGAGGTCCAGCAGAAGTGGGAACGTGATCGAGTGTTTGAGATCAATGCTGCAGACAGGAAGGACCAGAGGAGGTATTGTACTTGGTTTTTTACTGCTTGAAATGTCTTTTCATTCGAAAGCTGGTGGGGGGAAAAAGTGGCCCCTTTGTGATGAGCAGTATTCATGGCTCAGCTGGAGGGACTGGCTCACACATTGTTGACACTTCTGTAGCTGATGACGTAAAGCAGCTGAGTACGTGTGTGGCTGAGTTCCAGTGGGATGATAGAAGCTTTTTTGTTCCCTGGCAGTGTCAGTATCCTCTGTGGTCTTAAAACCAGGTTCTCTTTGGTGGCTTGTCCTCTTTGACACGGAGGAGGCTCCTGAGTGTGGTGCCTGAGCCCTCACCACTCAGGAGATTTCACACTGAGGGAAGGAAGGTGTGTGCTGCCCTGCCTCACAGGGAGCAGCAGGGTTGCCCAAAATCCCAGGTCCTGCTCTGGAGCAGCCTCCTGTACTTCTGTGGAAATGGGGCAAGGCCAGGTGCTGGGGGAGCCCCTGGCTGTGGGGACAGCACGTGAGCCACCTTGGTCACCACTGGCTGCAGCCCCAGAGGGGATGGAGCAGGGCTGTGGGGAGGAAGAGCCTTTCACAGGTGCAGAGAGTGCTCTGCACTGTTGGGAAGACCATAGGACTCTTGCTGTTATTTCTGCTCTGAGTAAACCCTGAGAAACTTGTTTATTCTCTGGGAATGCATAGCATGCATGGAAGCACAGTTCCTTTGGATTTGGTGGGGTCTATGCTCTTCACAGGCGTGGAGAGGCTGCCTGGGGGAAGAGCATTAATCCTGTGGGACGGTCTACTGGAAAAAAAAGCAGTGACCTTGGCAGTATGAGGTTAATATTTGGTGTGTGGGAAAGTCAGACTAAACCAAGATAATAACTGAAGTGGTGTAACAGGTGGCAGGTTCTTAAATTGTAGATTTTGCAAGCAAACAAATGACTTGGCCTTTATTCCTGCATGTTAATGGATTGAGGGAGTGTGTGAAGGGAAGAGACAAGGCGTGAAGTGGAGTGCAAAGGTAAAGGTAGAAATTCAGTGTCCTAAATGTAAATATTTTCTTAGCTCCTTTGAGAACTCAGGTTCCAACAACCTAATATGTCTTTGAAACACCCTGCAACAATATATGCCTGTGAAGAGAGGGATTGCTTGCAGCATGCCCTTAAAATCTGAACTCACACTGTGGGAGATTAAATAAATGACTTTAAGCCTTTGCTGTAATTAATTTACAGAAGCAGGATTACAATTTGTTCCCTTTGGGAACATGTTATATCTATTTCAATGTTTCTATGTGATGTCAGTCCTCTGTGGGTTTTTTCTTTTGGGTTTATTTTTTAAGATGATAAAGCCTGTTAATGTATCAGCTCTTTAAAATCAAAGACTTACGTTACTGGTGAGGAAAATGTTTAAACGTTACTGTGGGCTGATAGTAGCTGAACATACCAGTTACTTGTTTTGGTCGTGTATTGTCTGTTGGTCATTTACAAAGCTAATTGGGTGTTTTAATTCTTTGGCTTTCTTCTCAGCAAAGGGAAGTACTTTGTTACCTTTCCTTACCCCTACATGAACGGCCGCCTGCACCTGGGACACACATTTTCCTTATCTAAATGTGAGGTAAAAATTCTCCTTTGCTGCTACCTTTAGATACTGCTTGAGAACAAATGCTGATTCTGTAGTTCAGTTTTGAGCTAAAAGGATGCCATGTCAATTCCTTTGTAGCTTTAGTAACGGCTTATTAAACTTTTTTTTTTCCCCCACACATTTTCAGTAGAATTACTGCTAGCTGAAGGGAAATTCCATTAATGTAATTTTTAATTTGATGAGATGGGGCTACAGGTGTTTCCCTTGTTTGTTCTTTGAAATGAGTTTTTTAGGAGATGCTGCTAAATGGCTCTAACTTCACAAGAGATCTGTCCCTTTTGTTTGTGCTTGCTGTGCTCTGTGACCTGTGCGGGGGCAGGTGTTTGGCTGCTGGTGGCTGGGATTCCACAGCTGCCCTCTCTTGCACCCCTTGGCCTCTGCTGGAGGCAGCCTGGAGGCCTGGCACACCCATGCCTGTGCAGCCACAGGGGCAGGCCTGGAAACAACCTGAGCTTCCACCTTCCTGCCAGAGTTCCTCCCCAGCTGTGTCACCTGCCAGTGGCTGCATGATGGAGGAGTCACAGCTGTGTTTGAGCAGGTGCTGGCTCACCCTGGGCTGTTCCTGTTCCAGCTGCGCCATTTTCCCTCTCTGTAGTTCGCAGTCGGGTACCAGAGGCTGAAGGGGAGGAGCTGCCTGTTTCCCTTTGGGCTGCACTGCACGGGGATGCCCATCAAGGTGAGAGTTTTGCAGTTGCTGGGGGTTGTTTCTGATGGGGTTTTTATCCCTAAGGCTGCTTGGAGCCTTGCTTTCTGTCCATCACCAACATCACTTTAGTTTATTTAAAAACTCACCAAGACAATGTGATTTGGAACCTGAATTTGTAATAGTCATGTATTGTGCTTGAGCTATAATATTACTTTAGAAGATAAAGTCTTGGAAAACTAAATTTTACTTGTTGTATGTTTTCCTTTGCAAGAAATTCATTACAGTAAACCTCTTCCTGTCCTGGAAGGTGTTCTGGAAGTGGCAGGATCTCCTAGATGTTAATGCAGTGTTGTTAACACTCCCAATAACTCTGTTCAGGCTTGTGCAGATAAGCTGAAAAGGGAAATGGAATTGTATGGTTGTCCGCCAGAATTTCCTGATGAGGAGGAGGAAGAGGAAGAAAATTCTGGTAAAAAAGAGGAAGAAATTATCATCAAAGACAAAGCAAAAGGCAAAAAGGTAAAGTTTAAACCAAACTTTCCTGGACTGAGAGCTGTGCTTTCAAAACTTCAGTGTGCACATTGTAGACTTTTCCTCCTTTGGGCTCACAGAAACCTCAACAGAAAGATTTTTATTGTTTTTTCCAAGGCAGCTGAGTTACCTTTAACATAGACTTGAACAAATTAACTGCACGGTTCCAGAGATACCATGTTAATGCATGAACTCTTATTGGTAAACTGATGCAGTGCCTAAGGGTTTTCTGAGATAAAACAGATCAGAGGTTGTCCCACCAGAACTGCTGGGTTTGGGATTCTGGCTGCTCTACAGGACAGAAGGTGTGACCTTGCCTGGGTCACTGCTGGGTAGAGACAGGAGATTTTCAAGGGACAGCATCTGGGAAAAGCACCATGAGCAAAGTGACAGCAGCAAAGGTTTTTGGTCCAGGGGTGCAGGGCTAGCCACCTTTCCGTGGTGCAAAAACGCACAGGTTTGAGCAGGGCCACAACAACAGGCAGTTCTGTGCCAGCTTGTTGTGGCAGAGCCTCTGCTGCTGTTTTGGACATTGGCATGGAACAGTTGGGAAGTGGAGGGTTAGGGAATGAGCAGTGAATACAAGGTATGGTAGAGTGGAAACTTGTGAATACAGGGTGTAGAATGGAAACTCTAATCAATTACTTTTGGAGGAAGGGTGTGAGAATATTTATATTAACTTGTGTGTCTGGAATCAGAAACCATAACATTAGCAGAGGCAAATGCTCTTGTGACAGGACTGTGGCTTCTTCCTAATCCCATTCGTTCTTTCAGAGCAAGGCTGCTGCCAAGACTGGTGCTTCCAAGTACCAGTGGGGGATCATGAAGTCTTTGGGTCTGTCTGATGAAGAAGTGGTCAGTTTTTCTGAAGCTGAGCACTGGCTGGATTATTTCCCTCCCCTTGCTGTCCAGGATCTGAAGAGCATGGGATTGAAGGTGACTCGGGGTGATCCTAACCTCAGATGACGAAACAAGGCAGTGCTGAAATTCAGCTTGAATGGTTGGTTAAAACTACTGCAAGACCTCTACATTTCTCAGTCAGTGGAGAGACCTTGAGTCTTTGGCATCTGTGCTCTGAGAGAGCTGGCACAGATGTGTGTTTAAGCTTACACCCTTTATGGGATACATACATGCATTATCTTTTTGGAGAGAAAACTCATTTGATTTTAAAAATAATAGTTATTATGGTATTGTGAGATTCTTTGATTTCTTGATTGTGCTTACTTACTGGATCCTCTTGCCCATTTTCAGGTGGACTGGAGGCGTTCCTTCATTACAACAAATGTCAATCCCTATTATGATTCCTTTGTGCGATGGCAATTCCTTACACTAAAGGAAAGAAATAAGATTAAGTTTGGCAAACGGTAAGCTGCCACTCAGCTCTGAGGTTTTGGGAATGTGGATAAGCTCAGCTGTACCAAAGACAGAGCCTTGTGACACGTCTCTAGTGTGTGCTTTTAACTGATATGAGATCCGAGTCTTTCATTGCTGGTGCTCTGCCTGACGTGGGGAAGTGCAGTTGTTGTGCCAACAAAGCATGTGAGATTTGTCTTCTGGGTTTAGTTTTTCCATGGGTACCAATTCCAAGCAAGAAAGGGTCAATTCTGAAAGCTCTTGTGAAAACTGAGCATTGGCACCAATGGAAACAGATCCACACAAAATTTGAAAATACCATTAAGAGGTCTTTTTTTCCCAGAGAGCTCTTATTTTTTTCTTCTTGTTCTATACACTGTATTACTCACTGCTAAATGAAAATACACCTTTTTCTAGATACACAATTTATTCTCCTAAAGATGGACAGCCTTGCATGGATCATGACAGGCAAACAGGAGAGGTAATATTTTACTTCACACTTTCATGCATTGTTTATGATCTTAAATACTGAATGGAAAGTAGATTGTATCTTGGAGCAAAACATAGTTTGGATTTGCAGAGTCACTAGCTCTCAGCTGTCAGTGTGTATGAAAATTGAATTAAGTCCTCTCTTGAGCAGATTTGTCTGGAACTATGGGATAGTGTTTTGCTTTGTAGCTGGTTTCTGTGATTGTTTGGCAGGCTGTGCCAGCAGCATCACTTCATTGTGTTGTTATCTGTTGAAACTAAATAAACAAGCTGTTGTTAACTTAAATGTTGCTGAAACAGTGTCTGTGACAAGTAAGTTTTTGGCTGTAGGAATACAGTATAAAAACGTCTCTGCAGTCACTTTTTAGTGAACAGCCTTTCATTTGAATGGGAATAAAATTTACTCTGAGGAAAGCATCAGTACCTTAAATAGTGTTTGGATTAGGTTCCTACAGAATAAGATTTATTTCCTGCTCAAGTGAGTTTCATTTATTGATTGTTGCATTGTTTGTGGGAATTGTAGGGTGTTGGGCCTCAAGAATACACGCTGATAAAAATGAAGGTGTTGGATCCTTACCCTGCAAAATTGAGGTAGGTCTTGACTTTTAGTGGCAGATGGGCTCTATCTCCTGGCCAGAACTGAACTTTGAATTAAACAGTCTGTTTTGCCTAAGGCAGAATTTAATTTCACCCGTTTTTTTCCATCACTTCAAAGACCTGGTCAGAGTTTTGAGGTGCTCTATTCGCCGTGTCTGTGTGGAACTCAAGATGGAATTAAAAAAAAAAAAAAAAAAGGAAATAAAATAGAAAACCTACAATGAATTAATGACCTACTTTTGTCTCTTGGGAAACCTTGCTTGAAAGTTGATGTTAGTTTAAAAGCCTGTTCTGCATGATCTGGAATGATTTTGTTTTGGTGACTTACTCAATACTTTTTCCCCACAGTGGCTTGAGAGGAAAAAACATCTTCCTGGTGGCTGCCACACTGAGGCCAGAGACCATGTTTGGCCAGACCAACTGCTGGCTGCGCCCGGACATGAAGTACATCGGCTTTGAGACGGGCAGCGGCGACATCTTCATCTGCACCCAGCGCGCCGCGCGCAACATGAGCTACCAGGGCTTCACCAGGGACAACGGCGTCGTGCCCGTGGTCAAGGAGCTGATGGGAGAGGTGAGCACCCCACTCCTGCGCCTGGAAGGGTGATGGGGGAGCCCTAAGGGCCAAGAAAGTGCAGGAGGTACTGGAGGCATTTTGGAGTGACTGAAATCTCTAGTGACAAACAACACAAGCAGCAGGCGGCTTCCTTGGCAGCTGAGCCACAGCTGCTGCTGGGAGAACAGCCTGGTGCACTTAGCTGGGGACAGATGCATTGCTGTTCCCTCAGCATCATGTGCTGAAGGAACAGTCTTAAGTAAACCTTTTCTGCTTGCTGGGAAGAGTGAATGGAAAGGGAAGGGAAAAAATAATAGCCAGAAAGGGTTATGTGGAAAAGGCTTTTGTGGGTACTGACATTTCCAGTGTGTGAATGAAGCTTTCTTAGCTGAGTAGTGAATGTCAGTGGTTTTGGGGTTTGCTGTCCTTAACCTGTGTGCTTTGTGCAAGTGTCATCAGTGGTGTTTATTCATCCTGGTACAAAGCATCCTTAACTGTTTTCATCTCTTGATTTCCATTCACTGCAACTTGTCACCATCTTTCTTGATCTTGCTTTGAAGAATGAAGTAGAAAGTACAGTTTTTTTCCTTTGTTAGTAGACAAGATGTGAATTCAAGCAAATTAGTCAGGTAGAAGACAGCTGCCACATCTCGACTGCCTCCTGTCAGTGTGTGAATATCTTGACAATATGCATTCCTTCGTTTGTTTAATGACATTGGCTTCCTAAGCCATTTCTGCCTCAATGCTGTTGTCCATCAGATACTTGGAAGCAAACTGTCCTTCTGCATCCTATGTTTTCCAAATTCTTCATAGTAGTAGTTGAAGTTTCTTGGTATTTTGTATTTGACTTTTCTACCAATAAATAGCCTATATCCTGTTTCAAAGAGTACCACACGTTTTCATATATAGTTTCTCCTTGTCCCTCTGTATATAAAATGAATTTAATTTGTTTGTAATGTGTCAGGAAAATTTACAGAAAATTTGAAGACTATCAGCTGGGAGAGCTAACTGTACTAGGCTGAGAGCACCTGATTTGCTGTAATGCTGTTCCTTTGTCCTGCTCAGGAGATCCTTGGTGCTGCACTTTCGGCACCCCTCACCACCTACAAGGTCATATACGCCCTGCCCATGCTCACCATCAAGGAGGATAAAGGTAATTCTGCAGCAGAGCCTGTTGGGTGGGCACTGGCATTCAGGATGATCCTTTCATCTGTTTATCTTTTCCTGTGCCAAGGAACTGGAGTGGTGACAAGTGTTCCCTCTGACTCTCCAGATGACTTTGCGGCCCTGAGAGACTTGAAAAAGAAACAGGTCAGTCTGTTAACTGAATAGTTTCTGTTTCTTTTCCCTAGTGAAGAGGGTGAAGAGGGTCAAAAGTGAATCCAGTGGATAGAATGAAACTTACTTTAGTTGGCATTTTGCTGTCTCTAATTTGAAATCAAAGCAGTTAAAAATAAATGAAGTTTAAACCAACTGGGCTAGGATGGATGTGGTTTTTTCAGACTTCAGGTCTGAGTTTTCGACCAGAATCATGTAACTTGTGCAGCATGTTAAGGCAGAGGAGAGCACTAGGGAAACAGAAATGAATTTCTGCTGCGGAAATGACTTCCAAAAATGAGATTAAGATTCTCTATGAATTTCAAATGAGACCGAGAGTGGTGATTACTAACTGCAGGAGTATGACAGCATCTGAACAGCTATGCCTGGGTACTGAATTTTCGTCCATTCATTTCAGGGTAGAGCAATATCAGTTTTTCCCCTTTTTAAAAATGTAGATGATTATGGCAAAGAATCACCTGGAAATGTGATGGGGATTGAGCTCAGGTGGTGAGAAGGCAGGGAAGTGGCTTTGTCTGATTTGTAATAAAACATTATGTCCAAAAATCCACTATGAATGGATAAAAACCTTTAAATCTAGAAGACCTCTATCTATTGCTTTTCTTTTTTTTCTTCCAACTTTCAAGGCTTTGAGGGTGAAGTATGGCATCAGAGATGAGATGGTCCTGCCATTTGAGCCGGTGAGTGCAGCCAGACGTGTCCATCTGCAGCACACAGGATGTTATGCTCACTGATGAGAAATGAACCAGGAACTGTGCTACCTCTTTCAGAGTTTCTGTTTAAAGTCCTTCTCAGCTGAAAGAGCTGAAAAACGTAAAGTTTTCATATTTTACTGTAGTTACAGCATTTGGTCTGTTAATTGCAACTAAGTTTTGTTAGTCTATGCTATACTTCAGACAGAAAGGAAAGTATGAATTTTTATGGGAATTATTGTTTTGGGAGATGGGATGCATCATTATACTGATAACTTGTTGTTTGATAAAAACTTAGTGCCCTCATGGCCAGATTAGGAGGGTGTCTGTTCAATGCAAAAAGCTGAAGTCCCTCGCTGGTAGTGCAGCCTCGAGGCTGAGGCAGTTTTCATTAGAAAATGCAGATTACAGATGAAGCCATCCCAGTGTTCTGCAGTACCCTTGGTTCCACAGGCAGCTCCGGTCCTGGGACAGCTTGGGGTGCTATCTGTCACAGGATACACCTGGGCAGCTCAGGAAACCCTGGGGGCTGCCAGAACTTCCGGCAATGAGAGGAATTGCAGCAATCCGTTGTAAGCCCTGTGTAACTTGTGTTAGACACTGTGAATGTACAGAGCAAGCAGTGGGGTGCAGGAGGGGTTTGACAGCCCTTTCTTAATTCTCAGGTGCCCATCATTGAAATCCCAGGCTATGGCAGCCTTTGTGCTCCATTTGTCTGTGACGAGCTCAAAATCCAGAGCCAGAATGACAGAGAGAAGCTTGCAGAGGCCAAGGAGAGAGTGTACCTGAAAGGATTCTATGAGGGAGTAAGTAATATAAAATTTTGGTAAGTGGTTTCTTTGTGAGTTTAACTATGAGAAAAAAAAAAGGCAGGTAAATAATTAAAAAAAAGAAATCTCAAGGAAGAGGGACAGTCCTTTTTTCCTAAAAAAGTCCCAAAGGACTTTTCATTTAGATTCTTCCTGCAGTAAGGTTCTGTGGTTGGAGGAGTGATGCAGAATTGGAGAAAGTTTCCACTCCTACATTCCTGTGTTCTCTGAGCATTATAACCTGGTTTCTGAATGAGTGATCACCTTCTGGGGAGCTGATCCATTTTGTCGCAAGTATAGATAGGGAAACTGATATGAAATGAGCAAGGTGTTATTGTTTGCAGGGTGGTTTTTTTTTTTAATTATTTTATGGTGTTTGTTTCAGGTTGTTTTGGGTTTTTTTCTTTTTTTTTTCTCCTGTCTTTACCTCAGTAACTCACTATGTGTATTTCTCAGTTGTTTTTTAGTAAGCAAGCAATAGCTTTTATTTCTGACTCTTTGCAATCTGTCATCTATGTGGATGCTGACATGTACAAACTGGTTTTGGGTAAAGATGACTACATATAATGAAAAAACCCAACACCTTTACTCTTATTTTGTGCATGTCAAAGACTGCAGCACCTGCTACTCCCTTATATTGTTTTGAACACCCATGGCACTTGTTTCCTGCTAAATTTTGAAAAAAAATGATCTCCTGTGACCCATCTTTTACAGGTGATGTTGGTGGATGGATTCAAAGGACAAAAAGTTCAAGATGTCAAGAAATGCATTCAGAAGCTGATGTTGGATAGGGTATGTGACAGTGTGCACACAGCTGCTTCTGAATTGTCCATTTTGTTCTTTTCACAGGGCTGAGTCACCAGAGAAACCCCTGGTGTGGTTCTGCAGCCCTCAGGGTGCTTTGGGTCGCTGCAGAGAGAGGGACCTGGTGTTCTTGGGCTGAGTGGGCTGAGCAGCTTTATTAGAGTTCTCTGGTTCCCTGCCTTATTCTGTCACCCTCCCTAGGACCATTCTTGTGGTCCAGTTTATTCTTTTTTATAGCTGGGAGGATACTGGAAATGTAGGGCCTGAACTGTCAAGTCTCTTTCAGGCCAGTGAAGAGGATGTGTGATGCAAATGCCCCATTGCTGAGCTCCTCTTTTTGAAAACAGAGCAGTAAACAAACAGTTATTGTGGCATCCCTCTAATGAGACTCCCTGATGAGGACTGGGAGTGGAGAGGCTTCAGGCATTTAGTCATGATTCCCTTGTTGTTCTGGCATTGTTATGTCCACATTATAATGCATCAGCACAAATGGTGTGTGCAAGTAGATTTGAAGCTCAGCATCCCATTTTCCTATGCCTTTCCCCTTCCCTCTGTCCCTCAGAGTTTCCTAGAAGCTGTGTCAATCAGGGGGCATAGTCAGTGGGGAATATTTTGTGCTTATGTCCTCCTTTTCCTCATGCATTCTGTACAAAGCACTGTGAGCTGGTACCTTAGGAAAGTACAGAGTCAAGGCTTGCCTCATTTACCTGAGGGAATGCTGAGGCACAAAGCCTGGGCAGTGGTGAGAGCTGTGCAGTAAATGCTGTAAACCAAATTAGAATGGAGGGGATGTTTTTTATTAAGTTGTCAGGATTTTCAATACTTTGCTAAGTACTTAAACCTCAGCTTTCATTGCCCTTTCAACTCTTAGGGTGAAGCCATGATTTATATGGAACCCGAGAAACAAGTTCTGTCGAGATCTGCTGATGAGTGTGTCGTGGCCCTTTGTGACCAGTGGTAAGTGAAACAAAGCTGTTGTTATAAATTTCCTCCAATTGTACAATTGCACATTACTTCTCGATTGCTTTATTACAATAAACCTCTCCTGACTGTAGGTATTTAGATTATGGTGAATCGAGCTGGAAGAAACAGGCATCAGAGTGTTTGCAACATCTGGAGACGTGAGTTATGAACGTGGCTGTAAAGGAGAGTGACTGCTGCTGTTGGTGGGGTCTGAGAGGGTGGAAAGCAGTAAGAGCTTCTTTCTTACAGGTTCTGTGAAGAGACTAGGAGAAATTTCGAAGCCACCTTAGGTTGGCTACAAGAGCATGCGTGCTCCAGGACGTATGGCTTAGGTAGGCAAAACATTCCTTTCTCAGCTGGGGCTTTGTAATGATGGTACTCCTCGTTTCATTTGGAAGCCTTAAGCACTGTATAACATCCCCAGTAGAATAGAGAAGTGTGGTAACAGCATTGTCCAACTTGTATCTTGGCCCAGCATCCCAAAGAAGGTGTGCTTTGTTGGAAGTGCATGGGGCTGGTAATGTTTGCACTACTGCAGGCAGCCTGTGCAGCATCCTGGTAGCTTTTTGCTGGACCATTGGTTTGGAAGGGACCTTAGAAGAGGGAACTTACACCATTTCTTGGGTTTTCTCTTCAAATTCTGATTAGCCTTCATCTTGTGTGGCCTGACACAGGACAGCTGCTGGAAGTGCACTGTAACCCACAGCAGATGTTCTTGAGCTGAGCTGTGTCAGGAAACAGATTGAAAATCAGCAACTGTTTGCTATTGAGTAAAATCTTCAAATGTGTAATTTAATTTTTAAACCAAATATTTTTAAAAGCACAAGCATGAGTACTTATATATATATATATGTATGTTTATGTGTTCCACTGAAACTCACAAGCTGCTGCTGTGTGCTTGTGAGTCGTGTGTGTGGGTAGGGGTGGTGCTGCTGGTGCTGACACAGCTCCCCTGCCCAGGGACCCGCTTGCCTTGGGACGAGCAGTGGCTGATAGAGTCTCTCTCTGACTCCACTATCTACATGGCCTATTACACCGTGGCTCACCTGCTACAGGGAGGGAACCTGAGGGGCCAAGGAGAATCTCCTCTGGGCATCAGGTAAGGAGAGTGAACCATTAAGTTATCTTGTTTATTGGGTTTGCTTATCTTCTGAATTGCTCTGCAGCCAGGGAGGCTGAGTCTTTGTTTTTGTGTGTAAAAAGCATCTTTATTAAACTTAACCTAACATGAGCTGAGTTAGAACAGCTCTGCAGAGGGGCAATAAGGAAAGAGAGGAGTGTGATAGGCAGTGAGAGAAAGAGAGGGAGTGGAAAAATGCTTCTGAAAGCATCTCTGAAAGAACTGTGTTGCGAGTAAATCACCTTTTTCAATACTTGTTTCACTTGCCTTGAAATGGGCCTTAGCAGGTTGTTGAGTAATTGGTTTCAGTGGCTGCTTAGGTGTCTGCTTGCTGAGACTACTGGGCAGCACGATAAATTGTAGGCTCCAGTGTACAGAGGGAGCAGGATTTTTGTCACTGTCACTCTCCCGGAAGCTCAGAACCATCTTTTATCCACAACTTGTCTGTGGAAGTCTTCAGAGAAGGGGAGGAGGTCTGTGACCTCTTGGTTGGAGTGGCTTTTGAAGTGTGATAGGAATCAGAGAGATGCGATAGCACAGCTCAGTCTGGAGTTTATAAAACACTTCAGATTGTGCCTTGAATCATCTGCTCTAATTCTGTGTGGTTTATGGACTAATTTCTGGAGTAGTTTACATATTGGAATGGAAACTTTTCTTACTTGATGCTATAACTAATCTGAAAACCATTTCCAAAGTAAAGATTCTGATTCTTACAGACAGAAATACCTCTGAGACTGGACAAGGCTGTAATTTGGGCTCAAACCTCTCTAATTACAGAGAAACTATGCACGAGCTAGTCATGTCTAGAAAGAAGCTTTGAAGTGAGCATCCTGGGCCCTGAATTTCAGATTTGATGTAATTAAGTATGTACAATTAAAGTGCTCTCCTATGCAATTAGATAACATCTAGCAGCCTTGGAAAATGCTTTTTACTGATACTTGCTCTGTGGTGTGAAGGAAAAGGGAGTTTGTGGCCCATCCTTTCAGTCATCTTCAGTTACAGTGAATTTGGCACCAAACAGGAGCCCAGTCACAGCACAGGAATTTAAAGCATAGAATAAGAACTGCCAGAACCAGGATTTATTCTGGACTGGTAGTACAGACCACCTTCTGTACTGAGGTGTTGTTTTGATGTGTACTGGAAGTATTTGGGGTCCAGAATGCTTTTCCTCTCTGCATAGCACAGATCAAAGCCCCTTAGCAGGTGCCAACACATAGCAAACTTTGGCTTGAAAATACTTAATTTGGAGTGCATGCAGTATCTGGCGCACTCTGCTGAAGTTCTGAGAGCCAGGAATAAAAATCTCTGTAGAAACAAGAAGGATGTGTGTTAATGCAGCCCAGTGGCCACAGAGCTGTGGGTATTAGTTGCATCTCATCAGTATTTTCTTCAAAATTGTGAATCCTACTTTTGGTAATTGGTAAGATGTGTCTTGTAGTAAACGTTAATTTTAAATGTTCATTCCATTCAAAGTGGGAAAAGACCACAAATACTCTGCATGTAGGAGGCAGCCTTGAACTGTGCAGCAGTTCTCTCCTGTGCTGCACTTTGACTTGTGGGAAGCCAGGAGGACTGGCTCCATGAGACATACCAGTGAGGGGCTCTCAGTGTTCACTTACGGTCACTCGTGGGGCTGGGGCTTGGGTGGTGACATTTGGAATAGAAACGATCAGGTGTCCAGGATATTCAAGATTACACTTTAATTCTTAATCACTTTTTCTTTATGGGAGTCTTTATGTTTTATTGGGAAATCTCAAAGGGCAGTTTAAGCAGGGCATGGCTTGAGCAGTTCTGAATTTGTTTCTGACATTGGATTCACTCAGCTGAACTCAGGCAAAGGCCCTGGCACTCTGTCCATGTTTGCTGATCACATGGACTGTGCTGTGAGAATGGAGTAACAGGTTTTAGCAGCCTTATAAAAAGTGCTGTGCAGAGTGAGGAGCTTTTACTGACTGTGCAATGTGGGACTGATTCTGTGCAGGGCGCATCAAATGAGCAAAGAGGTTTGGGATTACATCTTCTTCAAGACAGCTCCATTCCCTAAAACTGACATTCCAAAAGATAAACTGGATAAGTTGAAGGAGGAGTTTGAATTTTGGTATCCTGTGGATCTCAGAGTTTCTGGCAAAGATCTTGTTCCAAATCACCTCTCATACTACCTCTACAATCACGTGGCCATGTGGTCAGAACAAAGGTAAGTTGGGATGTGATGCAGGTAAAGCTGGAGAATTTGCAGTTCTGTTGAATTTGCTAATGGCCTTTGGACTGTACAACATGTGGAATTGTGTTGAAAATGTATTCTTTCATATTGCAGCTTTGATATAGTGGTCTATAATAGAAGTAACTGAAATTGAAGGTTTTTTTGCCATTATTTCCCCTGCTTTTTGTGCATTATCTCCTCCTATGGATTTCCCAGTGTTGAGTTGTGTTCCTGCTCTGGAATTCATGTGACTTTATTATTAAGCCTCCTTAATTCCTTCTCAAGGATGGTTAAAGAGCCATATGTACTCACATGGAGTGTGCAGGACTGGTTGAGAATCTTTGCTCATCGTGTGATGCTTTTATGGTGGAGATACCATTTGCCTTCCCTGGAACTTTGGTTTAGGGGTTGCATAAAACTGGATATAGAAAAAGTGGGTTTCTGCTGTATAGTAAGGATGGTAATTTAATATCTCCTTCCTTCATAGGTAGAGATGTGGACCCAGCACTATTGTGTGCTCTTGGGCAGTGCCTTTAAATTAAAAATATCTGAACAGAGGAAGGTGACGTAAA
Organism: Cettia cetti; assembly: GCA_013401135.1. Classification (NCBI taxonomy): domain Eukaryota; kingdom Metazoa; phylum Chordata; class Aves; order Passeriformes; family Sylviidae; genus Cettia; species Cettia cetti. The sequence continues at coordinate 55,319 of VZUI01057117.1, read as the reverse complement.
TAAACTGTAACTGCAGGTGCACTGCTCCCTCCCTTGCATTTCAGCAATGATAATCCTTAGCCTTTGTATGGTAGTTCTTTTCATCTTCAGAGACACTCCTTAATATATTTAAGACAACCCTTAGGTTTTTTTTTTTTTTTGAAGATTCCACTTAAGGTGTTCATCTCAAGCTGGAACATAAAACGTTTCTTCCTTTTTTAAAAAGAGAAAATGTATTTACTTGGCCCAAAGATTTGTATATTGTCTTCAAACAGAGAAAAGTGGCCGGTAGCTGTGAGAGCCAATGGACATCTGCTCCTCAATTCTGAAAAGGTACGGCGAGGTTTTGTGTGACGTGGCTTTTGCATTGTCAAAATTGGCATTTGCTAGCCAGACTGGAAGTGTCTTCTTGGGATGTAAGCAGGGGAAATAGTGACATTTCTTCATTAGTACCCTCCAGTTTTTCATTCATTAGAGGTAAAAACCTGCCTTGCCTGTGATTCTATGTAGCACTTCCTTTTAAGTCAGCTCTTGTGTAGTCTCACCAATTCAGTGAAGAGGTCAGTGCATTTCTGTTAAGTTTTAGGGTAATATAGAATATTTATTTATTTAACTAAAGTTTAGCTTTTTAGAGAGTTGGAGTAGGTGCAGTGACAGGAAAAGGTTTGTGCCAAAAACTTGCTAATATGTGCAAGTTCTGACACTGAATTGAATTAAAAGTGCCTGATACCAGGAATTAGGCCTTGGAGACTGTATGATATGAATCAAAAAGACCCAAAGCAAACCCTAGTGGAGTCCTTCTTGAAAAAGTCAATACAGGGTTTTTTAAAACTGGGTTTTTTTCAACTACAGGGTTGTTTTTTTGTTTTTTAACTGCCAGTTTTAAAGTAGTATTTAAGTTTAATTTAGGGAATTTCTGGGATTATATTTTGCTACTGAGTGCATGCAGAGTTGAGTCTGCTTTTGCTGTGAGACCTCATTCAGATTTACAAAGTGCTTTTTGCTGTGATTCATGAGAAAATTGTTTGCGCAAAGCCTTGCTGGATTTGTCTTGCTTATCCACCAACACAGGGGATGTGTGAGAAAACAAACACTCTTATCTTTCTTTCAGATGTCTAAATCAACAGGCAACTTCCTCACCCTCACTCAAGCTGTTGACAAGTTTTCTGCAGATGGTGAGTGCATTCTGACCTGCATCTGATTGTCAGTTATGCCAAAACGACTAAAATGAGTGTTTTGCTCTCAGAGGAGATTATTGGAGTATAGAATGGCAATAAATCTGCCACTTACCACCTGTTCTTGTTGAAAAGCCCAACTCCCCTTGGAAGGTTGGGATGTGTGTTAGCACACCTGGTTCAGCCAGGAGCTGCTCCTGGGGCTGAGCCCTCCAGGAGCAGCCTGCTTGATCTTTCCATGTTCACTGAAGATATCAGAGCACAGGACACACTGCTGGTGTGCATGGGGTGTGTACATATTTGTTCCCTGCACGTCCATGTGGGCCATGCTCCTTCCATGCTGCTGTGTTTTGGGCAGTGACTGTGCTGGTCTCCTGGCTCTGGTGTCTGTCTGCTCCCTTCCCAAGGAGGGCAGTGTTCCTCTCCTGGGGGAAGTGCTTCCTTTGAGGCATCTCTGGCTGGCCAGGCAGTCTGTGACCTGGCTTTGCCTTTGTTAACTCCAGCTGAGGTGAGCTCCATGGGTGCGGGAGCTCTGTGGGTGTCGGCCAGCTCGTGGCACCCAGCCATGGCAGCTGATCCCCTTTCCTCCAGGCATGCGTTTGGCCTTGGCTGATGCTGGAGACACTGTTGAAGATGCCAACTTTGTGGAAGCCATGGCAGATGCTGGTATTCTTCGTCTCTACACGTGGGTGGAGTGGGTGAAGGAGATGATTGCAAACAGAGACAGCCTGAGGAGTGGCCCAGCCAGCACCTTCAATGACAGAGTCTTTGCCAGGTATGGTGCGAAGGTTAATAATACAGTTTGGGCCAGATTTTTCCTTGCAAGGAGGAATCCTGTAGTTATTTTCTAAAAATTAATGAGTTCCATAAAACAGAGCTCATTCTGGAATAGGTTATGGGGTTTGGCTGCACTGGTGACAGTTTCACAGTGTTGCCATTACATGGGGCAAACTTTGTGGTATTGATGCTGTCACTTCCCTCCCCAGTGAGATGAATGCAGGCATAATGAAGACAGACCAGAATTACGAAAAGATGATGTTTAAGGAAGCTCTGAAAACTGGCTTCTTTGAGTTTCAGGTAGGAGGTGTAAGAAAGTGACACCCAGTGTTTGTTACTTTGTGGATTTCTTTTGATCCTTCTGTCTCTGATCCTTAATTATACAGCTGAATTGGAATCAGAATTGTGTCAAGAAATAAGAGTACTTCAAAGGAATAAATGTGGAATTGTAGAGGTCTGCTTGTGTCAGTTTACAAAGATCTAGAGGAGAGCAAATGCAACTCTGCAAATAGCCCTGATATCTAATATGAGCAAGAAGCTGCTTAAAAAAAGACATTAAAAAGAGCGTTGCTTTTCTTTATATCTTTTGCAATAAAGAACACTTCGTAAGAAATCCAGATAATGCATCAACAAAATTGTTTGGAAGTATAGTGCTTTTTGATATCCTCCATAAACCATGTCTCCAAAGTGTCTGCAGAGCCATGCTGCTCCATTTAATGAATTACACATGCTCCTTCATGTGGCTGCTTTGAGATTTTCAGGAGTAGGGTTAAATAGGCTGAATTGCCTGTAATCATAGATCATATTCATTGCCTTTTTCTTAGTCCTTATTAGTATCTGTATGTAAGTTATTTGGGATGACAGCACCTGATACACAGCATGTTTTTGTCTTTTATGTTTGTGCCAATAAACAGTTTTTTAAAGTACTACATAAATGCAAAAATCCAATGGCCAGCTAGCAGATTGACACATGGGTACTTGAGGAAAATACAGTTCTTAGAAGTCAATAATGGATTATGACAAGCTGCTGACATTCTGAGGAGTGTTAGAGCCCAGAGGTGTGTGTGTGAGCCTGGGTGTTCCTCCCTGGCAGCACAGCGCTGATGGCTGTGGTGTTGTTCCAGGCAGCGAAGGACAAGTACCGGGAGCTGGCCATCGAGGGCATGCACAGGGAGCTGGTGTTCCAGTTCATCGAGGTGCAGACTCTGCTGCTGGCGCCCATCTGCCCCCACCTGTGCGAGCACATCTGGTCCCTGCTGGGGAAGGTACTGACACTTCAGTCCTGTCATTGATTCAGATCTGAGCTTTTATGGTTTTCAGTAACACTCGTGTCAGGCTTACAGATATTATTCATGTACAAGTAGAAAAAATGTTTCAGAATCCAAGGAGTCATCCTGGCTTCTTGTTCCTGGGACAGTGACTGCAGGGAGCTGGCCTCTTGCTGTGATGATATGTGCAACATTAATACCAGTCACTATCATTGTCTGCTTACAGAGGTGATCTGAAATTAGGTGAAACAATGCAATAGTCTTACACTTCTGCATAAAGCTTAGTTTTGATGTTTTTTAAGGCTTCTACTTGCAGATGGCCGTCGGTAGCCATACGGTAGTAGTGATTGTAGGTATAGTCCTGAACACTCTTGCAAAGAAATGCATGTTGGCTGTGTGCTCACTCCTTTAGGGTGGGTGCTCACTGAGGTCCAACCTGGCTAAACTCTCTTTTCCGAGCTGTAATGGTTGGAAGCCCACCAGCTAAGGTGTGCTCACCTGGGTGCATTCCTGTCTTTCTGTGCCCAAAGGCTGACTCCATCATGAGGGCGTCGTGGCCGGCGGCAGGGCCCGTGGATGAGGTGTTGATTCGCTCCTCGCAGTACCTGATGGAGGCAGCTCACGACCTCCGCCTCCGCCTCAAGAGCTACATAGCCCCTGCCAAGGGAAAGGTGGGCTCGTCTGTTTGTGTGCTTCTGTGATAATTCTGTATTGCCTATGGACTCCTTCCTGATTTTTTTATTTCCTCAGAAAAGTACCAAAGAGCCTTCCCAGAAGCCTTCTCACTGCACCATCTACGTGGCGAAGAACTACCCGCCCTGGCAGCACACCACGCTGTCCGTGCTGCGCAAGCACTTCCAGGTGCTCGTCCGCTCCTCTGCCCTGCAGCTGCCTGCCTGCTCTTTGGGGGCTCAGATTCCACCTGTAGAAAGTTTATAAGCTGTACCTTGTTACCGAAGTATTTCAATAGATGTTCTGTATGCTTTTACAATTGTCCAGTGAGTTTTGCTGCTTAATGAAAATGTCCCAAGGACTGCCATTGATTTGACAGTTGCATTTCATTGGTTTTGACAATCTGAGTAAAAACATGCCTATGCTCTGTTATTTCTTCCATTTGTAAGTGGTTGGCTTTTACATATTCTCCTTTACAAGTATATTTGTGAGGAAACATGGTTGACTGACAAACTACTGCTGCCTTACTCAGCAAGTGGGCTTAGAAGCTTTGTTCTAGTCCTTGAGTAAGTGTCACTCAGCAGTGTCACAAGAAATATCCTGAAATGGAATGTCAATCATAGGAAGAAATATATTAAAAAAGCAGAAGGATCTATACTTCTGACAGGAGGAAACTGCTGAGCGTGGATTTTGGGATCCCAATGAACCATCCTCAGCTTGAACACACCAGGGTTGTAGCTGATAGATTTGGGAGTCCTGACTAATCCAGCTTGTGGCAATGAGATAAAACAATACTCCTCGTGGAATTTGTTCTTGGGGGTATTCACCTTTGGGCATTGTATAAGCTCTTTTTCTGTGTTAGTGTTAAATGCTGTTTGGGTTTCAAAAGGATGAGAAAACTGTGGAATCAATGGTATTTATAGGAAAGCAGGAAAGGTATATGACATTGAAGGGCAAGTTTTTTCATGATAGCTGTTCTCTTTTACTGCTTGTTCATCCCTGTGTAGGTCAGTGGAGGTCAGCTGCCGGATAATAAAGTAATTGCCAGTGAGCTGAGCACCTTGCCAGAACTGAAGAAGTATATGAAGAAGGTGATGCCCTTTGTTGCCATGGTTAAGGTGAGTGTCAGAGGGACAGTTCTGGTACTGGAAAGGCTTTTGTGAATGCAGTGTCTCCCCCTTGCCCTTTGCTTATTTGGCATTTTCATGGGTTTGGTTATAAATATCTTTTACATCTCTAGAAGAACTATGTAATAATAATGTCTCTGTGTGAATTAGCCCAGGTGAGCTCTGGATGTGGTTGAGGTTTGGTGCTTTTTGTGTTTTGTAAGTGATATAATCTGTATTTCAAACATACCTAGATCCCCCTGTATTTGAAAGGTATTCTATTTGACTTCTCCAGTTTTTCATGCTGAAGTGAGTCAAGTGTTGCTTTGGAGACATAAAAACTGGAAGCTAAGAAAAGGCCAGAGTTGATTGATTGCAGTATGTTTAAGGGAGGAAACAGCAGACTGTTCTGAGCATTGAATGGAATTACAAATTTTGTGTGTAATTCTTGTGTTTATCACTTAATCTTCTGATAGGCCATTATTTTCCCCGAGGCATGCGAGCCTATGAAAATCTCAGCTTCCATTTATTTAAAGAAACTTTCTTGTGCTTGCTGTTGCAGATGAAAATTCAATACAGCAATTAGGGAGAGCCAAGAAACAAAGAATTAATAAAAAAAAAATGAGTTGGGGGGGTTGCAGTGTATGATTTAAAACCTTTTTGATGGCTTTTCATGATCTGTAGACGTTGAGAGGGATCAGTAATGGAAAAAATCTTAATGAGTGTTAAAAAAAAAATACTTTTTCTCCTTAAAAGAAAATTAGTTTTTTTTTTTCCTTTAGCTTGATTTTTTGAAATGCACGTAATGTCTTTATTTGTAAGCTTTGTCATGTTTTCTAAGTGGAGCTATTCTTTGCTGTGTCTGTGGGGTTGTTCTGATTGTTCCTTTTCATGGGAGCTTGGAAATCTTCAGAGGAGCAGAGAGCACAGAGCAGTTCTGGAGCTTCCTGTCTAAGTTTGTAAGAACAGTAGGGATGTGTTAGATCCACTGATCCAGCTGGGAAAGGTCACACAAGCTCTCAGTCCTAAGAGTGAGGGCTGAAACATTGCTGTCTTTAGTCTGGCAGCAGTGAGTGATCCTGGGGCACGTGGGAAAGGAGCTGAGGCTTACTTCAAATCCATCTTTTTGCTTCCAAAGAGCAGCAGCCTGTTTCCCACAGAGATATGGAAACATCTGAGCTCGGACTCCCCTGAGCAGTGATTTTCTCTGAAACAAATTTTTCATCAGTTCCAGGGTACAAGGAGCATTTCTGCTTGTGCTTCCTGCTCATCAGAGGAGGGCTGAAATGTAGGAGCACCTCTGTGATTTACAAAGGAAAGCAGTTCCATGTTAAAAGGGAATCTTTCACATTAAACTGATGAGGAAACCAGGAAACCACAACCATGCTGAGGCTGACAAAGCAGAGCTTCAAAGGAGACAGCTGGCTCAGCATGTGAGAGCCAGGCAGGGACAGATTAAACTCCAAAGAGGAAGTTCTCTTTTAGTTTAAAAAAAAAAAAAAATCGTGTGGTTTTTATACTGCCTTTAATACTGTGTCTCTTGTGACTGTTGCTGCTGGCTTTCTGGACTAATTAAGTTACTTTTATGTTAACGTACAAAGTGGTTGTTATTTCCCTGCAGAGAACTCACTGTGAGCACGTCCAGGTGTTGTGGGCTTGTCCTTTATTTTAAACTGGGTCATAAGCCTGAGTTTCCTGCTGTGAAATACCACTGAAATGCTGACTGATTTTGTGAATTCTCAACCTGCACATTAAGTAGGGATTTAAATAACTGTGAGTGTCAAACACCTTTTCAATTCTATATTAAAAATGTGTTCTAATTGCTCTTGCTCCTCCCATCAGTGTCACCCGCTCCCTGTAGAAGAAGTCCTGTTACAAGAAAATTATTGCTCTGATGTTAATGTTGTGCCAGCAGAGAGCTCTCCGATTTACAGGCCCATTCTTTTCATGACTAATGTGGATAGTTTGCCATTTTGAAGCATCATTTTACTTGCAGGCTTTAGAGGGTTTTAATACTTTTTCCACCTCCCCCCACAGGAGAACTTGGAGAAGAATGGTTCTCGTGTTCTTGATCTTGAACTGGAGTTTGATGAGCGTGCCGTGCTCATGGAGAACATTGTCTATTTGACAAATTCCCTGGAGGTTGGTACAGACTTGGCACCTACTACTAGACATTCATTGGGATAGCAGCAGCCTTTCCTAAGGCTCTAAGCCTTTTCCATTAACTTCTGGGTGTGCATTACTCAAGTAACAGTTTTTAATCAATTTTCTGTTTCCATTTGTCAAATATATGCATATAGATCTGTTCAGTGTTGGCATGAGATGCAGGGGTAGGTGTGTGCTACAAACATGGTCCCAGAAAACAGGGCTGGTTTTCACCTCAGTGTTGGATGTAGCTGTGACAGTGACTGGCACTTTTGAGGAGATATTTTTCTCTGAGCCAGTCTGTATCTCACATTTCCAGCTGAAGAAATGAGAAGGAGCTGCTTAGAGGCATTATCAAGAGCAGTCAGTCCTTGGGCACCTGCACTGGTGTGTTGGCTGCAGCAGGCTGTCTTCCCTCTGCAAGGAGCAGCCTCTGGGCAGAGCTCTTCACATGGTGCTGTGGAGGAGGCATCCTGTCTGTAGCAGTTGTGCTGCTTCATGTGATGAGCAGAATTTAGTTTAGCAGGCAACATCATAATGAGGAGACAGCTCAGGCATATGGTGTTAAAAAACCCAAAGCAAACAAAAACAACCCCGACACTGAAAGTCAAAAACACAATTGTGTTTTAGGAATTAGAAACTATATATATTGCAGAGCTGGATGTGCCCTGTACAGTTTGAAACAAATGTGACTTCACTGTGCTTGTCCCATGTCAGAGCAAAGCTGAGAGCGAGCAGCAACTTTTACTGTAAGCTATCTGTAAATCCTCAAAGTCCCCCTGGCATGGGGAGGGAGCAGTGTGCCCTCAGAACAGGGATACGCTGCTGGAACAGCCAGAGGGGCTGGGGGTCTGGGGGTCCCTGTCCTTGGAGACTGACTGTGGGGTCCTGAGCACCTCTCACAGGGAATAGCTGACCCTCAGAGAACCCTTCCAAACAAGATTTTGTGGGTTCAGGTGTGCTTTTGTTGCTTTATGTCAGTGCAGGTTTGCTTTCCCCTTTCCTACGTGAACAGCGGTTTGATGGGGCTGTAACCTCTGCTCTTCCTCCAAAGCCATTAAACTCCTGCTTGTTGCCTCCTCCCCCATTATTTCTTTTACAGCTGGATCACATCGAGGTGAAGTTTGCTTCTGAAGCAGAAGATAAAATCAAAGAAGACTGCTGTCCTGGAAAACCGTTTTCTATATTCAGAACTGAGGTAAAATCAGAAATTCTGATATTGGGAGTCTGAAAACTTAATTAAAAAACTTAACTTGAAACTTTACTTTTGTCTGGGTTTTTTTAAATATGCCATTTAAAAACTTTAATCAGACATGAATGTTTGTCACGTATCAATATTTCTAACTCTGAAAGTAAAAGTGTCATTGATTTCCCTAAATATGTCTTAAACCCTTGTTACACTTTGGGCTGCATTTTAGAGTTGGGGCAGTGCTGGTATCCAGCATGGCCAGGCAGGCTGTAAAGGGATTTTGTCCTTCTGGAAGATTTATTAGTAGCAGATGTTTATCTGGTTTAGTTTCCTGTTTCTCCTGGGGGATGACATGCACAGGCTCTCCTTTAAGGTCTGTACTATTCCTCACAGCCTGGTGTGTCCGTGTTTCTGGTGAACCCTCAGCCCTGCAACGGCCACTTCTCCACAAAGATGGACATCAGGCAGGGAGACAACAGAGAGACCATCATCAGGCGCCTGATGAAGATGGACAGAGGCATCAAAGGTAGGCACCAGTGCAGGTGAGCAGCTGTGCCACCTGCTGAGGGTGCACACAGGGCTGTGACAGGAGCGGGACGCGCCCTGTGCATGCAGGGATGTGAGCTACTGCCGGCTCCTGGTGGGGGAGGTTTGGGAACAGCTGGAAACAGTGAGATGGAGCAGGGACTCCCTCCCTGTCTTCCCAGAAGGTGTCAGTGTGCTGTTGGGCACAGGGCTGGCAGGCTGCACTTGCAGGAAGGCTTAGCTTCTTAGTCTGCTTAGCAGTCCCATTAGTCTGCCTTTTGATAGGAATTGTATTGAAATCAACTCTCACCTTCCTCTTCCTCCCAGTCTCTGCGGTTCATTCCTCAGAAAATGAGGAATAACTTTTCAGTTACTCAGACCAGTCCTGAGCCAGACAAAGCAAACTCAGTGCTTGGAATGTGGTGTTAGGAGCTGGTGTTCCTGTGTGGTTTGTCCCCATTTCTGTTGGTAACTCACTGTGTAACCACTGAAGGATGTTGTTGTGTTGGTGTAAACCTGAACACCAGTTATTCCCGTGAGAATATACCTCCTTGGAGTAGGTGGGGAAGTTCCAAGGGTTCAGCACTGCTGTGGTTAGCTCTGTTGTGCCGTGGCCTGTGTGCAGCTGCCATGGCCTGGCCAGCCCTCTCTGTGCAGATCTCTCTAAAGTGAAGCTGATGAGGTTTGATGATCCCGTGCTCGGGCCCCGCCGTGTCCCAGTCCTTGGCAAAGAGGAAGCAGGGAAATCTCCTATCCTGGAACAAGCCATCTTCCACATCGACCTGGCCCAGAGGCACGTCTGTGTCACTGAGAATGGCCTGACAAGGGACATCGGGGACACCATTGTTTACCTGGTTCACTGAACTGGCCTCTAACTGCCAGGGAGAAGGTTTGTGCTGTGAAGCATCTGAATTAAATAAAGGGGAGAATTTGTTCTGTAAAAAAAAAAAAAAGTCCACCTGAACCAACCTGAGTTCACATGTGAGTTGTCCCTGCTCTTTTAAACAGAGATTTAATAAAATTATTTTCCTCTGGTGTTTTTGCTTCTCTTGAAAAGAAACAGTTACCCTGGAGACCCTTCCTTTCCAGCTGTGGGCAGGGTCTGCAGGAACAAATTTGAATGCCATGCTTAGAATTCCACTCCTTCCTCAGGGAGCTGTGCTGTTCTCAGCTGCATTCAGCTCCCTCCAACCCTGGTTCAGCTGGAGGCTGTACCTGAAGAGCCTGGTGCTGCCTGCCTGGGGGAGAGGGGGGCCCTAGGGTGGGAACTGGTGTGACCCAAGGCAAGGAGCATGCTGCTGTCACCTGTGCTGCCTCAGAGTCCTTCTGCCACATGGCATGTCTAAAGTCTCATCATGGTTTGTTCTTTCCTGGTTACTGCCTCAGGACTGGATTTCTTTTCACTCCATTTCAGGTAACCACCCCCTCCCCTTGCCATCTGTTCCCAACAGGCAAAACTTGAAATAAGAAAGTGAAAATAAACATTCTTGGGCTTTTTCATGCAAAAAGTTTTAATGGTGCCACAGCAGCTGCCATGGGCTGGTGTCTCACACAGTGGGTGACAAAGCTTTCCTGAGCCCCGTGTTTCCCCAGTGCTTCCAGTGCATAAGGGGCTCTAATCCCTTCGGCCCCAATTAATTTAATCATCTACAGGCTACAGAGCTAAGCATTAGTGCTATAAACTTAGATGAATAAACTTCTGAAAACTTAAAATGTCTTTAAACTATTGCTTTTTTTTACAGAAATACAAAATAAATAGCTTGAGGATCAATACAAAACAGGAAACGAATCTCTTCTTGTTTATTGACTTTTCTCCCAAATAGTACCTTGAATTGAAAAAACCTTTTAAAAAATGAACTTCACTTCATGGAAAAAATATTCAGCATCCCTGAATTTGTACAAGCATCTCTGAACAATAAACATATTTGATTTATTCCTCCTATCCATCACCAACTAAGCAAAGGTTATACATCCTACTGTTTCTAAGATATATATGTAAAAGTAGTAATTTATGATTTCTCACTGATGGTGACCTGGCTGTAACATTTCATTGGAGCATTCCCTGGGCTGGGTGCAGAAAGTAGACAATGGAACTCCCTGCTTGGTCACGTAAAGGATCAGGGAACTTTTGTTGAACCCTTCTGCCTTTAAGATCTATTTTGGCTTTAACTTTGGCGTAAATAGATTTTTTTTTTTTTTCCCTTCATTACCCTTTCAGTCCTCAGCCTGACGCTGAGGGGTCTCTTGTGTGCTGTTCCCCTGGCAGATCTGGGGTCCATCACTGCTTCCCTTTGGAACTCGTACAGAGGGATCAGCTGTGGAGCTCCCACGGGCTTTGCTGGCAAGTCCTCATCACTTCATGGACAGTTTGGGATTCTAAACACTGGCTTCATGAATATTTGGAAATGCTACTTTTTAAATGGGACAGATACTGAAGTTTATGACAAAAAACCTGAAAAGTCTTGAGCTGTTACTACACTTCACCGTTTCACAGATTAACTGCAATGACTGTTGGGCAATGAATAAACCTCCTAAGAATGATAAATGTGTGATTTTACACAGTCCCAGGCTGCTCTGGTGTTTCCAACTAAAACGTTTTGGAGCCAGTGTTTGCATTCGTAGTTCCCAGAAGGAGAGAGGGGCTGATGAGTGAGTGCAATTCTGTTCATTTCTGGGTGTGCTGGGATATGTGGGTGTGTCTCAGAGCCAGCTGCTCTCTGGTTCAGCTTTAAAGGATCACGGCAGTCCTCAGCACAGAACCAGCACCGAGGCACTCAGCTCTCCCTGAGGTGGCATTGCTCAGCTGGACTCACCCTCTTTTCTGCAGCTGCTGCCACCTTTTATACCTGGGCACAGAGCGTGCTTTCAGCTTGCCAGGGTGTTTCTACGGGAGCTGGAGTACTGACAAGCACAGGGTGAGAACAGATCCCAGCCTTGGAGGTCGCTGTGCCACTGAAAATCCCCAGGCACACCCACCTTTCCTGCTCCACAAACAGAGTCTGGAAGAGGGAAGTTCCAGGGGCTGTGGTGTAGTGAATTATCCATTCCCTTTGTGTAGTTTAGGGAAAAATAGCCTCCTCTGAGGCTGTGCCAGGGAGAGTCTCCATCGAGCAGTGGAGTTCCTGCCCTGGGTTTGCGCACAGGTAACCGAGGATGGGATGTCAGGGCAGTTTTGGAGGGAGCACAGCTCCTCCTTCCAGGAGACAAAATCTGTTGTGCAGAGGTTTGATGGAGAGCAGGCACAGCTGTGAGCCTGCACAGCTCTGCTGGCTTCCCTGGGATTCACAGGAGAATGCTTGGATTGGGGCAAACTGGGGGCCAGAGCTGGTGCTGCTGGGGCAGGGCAGGGTCTGGGGCATGGTGAACTCTGATTCTGCTTTCTGTTACATAGACAATGTTTCATGCATCTGAAACCCGTGAATTCCACTAAAGATATTTACAACAGCCACATCTGAGTGGGTGGGTGGTGGGAAGAGGCTGGAAGGAGATCTTGGTTAGGAGGTAGCTGACAGGTGATCAGGGGAAAACAAGCAATGAGGGGAAGGGAGATTCAGTGCCCTCACTGCAGAGCCTGGGTGACTGCAATGACGGCAAAGCCCTTTCCATCGGCTCTTTGCCCTCCAAATCACCTTTTAGACTTCTGTGTTAAAATTCCTGGGCTAAAACCAACGAGAAAAGCAAGCAAGCAACCACCCTAACAAAAAATCTGTTACCCCCTCCCCTCAAAGGCAGTGTGAACCATCAGCCAAGAGCTGACTAATTCTGGTTTATGGTTTCTTCATCCTGAGACAGGCAGGTAATGAGCCAGTGTTTGATCTCTGTGGGCTTTTCTGCAGCCCTGAGGAGATCAAACCAAGTGTAACTCCTTCTGACACCTGCACGCTCTCCTCCAGTGCGGGCAGCGGCCTGGGCAGCGTCAGTTCCACGGAGGCCACCGACCCCGGGCACATCTCCCGTGCCGGAGCCGCGCTGGGGCAGGGGTCCCTCGGAGGTCCCCACAGCTCTCCGCAAGGCCCGGGCTGGCAGGTGCCGAGGGCGCCGGCGGTGCGGGGACAGCGGAGCAGCGGCGGGGCGGGGTGCGGGGCTGGGAGCTCCCCCTGCGTCGAGGGAGAGGAGCAGGAGCGGGGAGGAAGGCAGGCGCGGGTTACGCGGTCAGTTTGCAGAGATGCTGCTGTAGCTCTTCTTGATGGGGAAGGTCAGCTGCCCCGACAGGTCCAGCGACAGCGCCTTGGGGTGCAGCGCCCGGCGCGGGTGCAGGGGGCTGGAGCCCAGGCGCGGCGAGTACAGCACCAGCAGCTCGGGGCCCAGGCGGGCCTCGGGCAGGAGCCCCTCGGGCTCTGTCCTGCTGCGGGACAGCCTCGGCGAGGGCTGCAGGCTGTGCCGCTTGGGCGGCGGCGGGCTGTGGTTCTGGAACCTCACCGTCTTCACTTGCTGCAGCGAGAAGGGGCCAGAGTCAGGGGAGAGGAGCAGACCCTGCCCGCCCTCCCCACTGCTCCCTGCACACCCGGGGAGATGTGCTGAGGGGGTACGGGATGCCTCAGAGATGCCCAGGGTGATGTGGAGGAGAGCCCCGGGGGCCAGCACAGCAGCACTAGCAGCTGCTGGAGACCAAGGAGAACTGCTCTGAGAGCGGGAGGCAGCGCAGCACCAGCAGCTCCTCCATGGGCTCCCTCAGCTGATGCTGAGCTGCCCGGGAGCTCTGAGGTTGGTTTTTGGGGGCGTGTGGAGCGATTTGGGCACGTCTTTGGATATTATTGGAAGGGGAAGTTGTCACTAGGGCAATTTTCTAGGATTTTCACTAGAATAATTTAACCTTTATGAAATTTCTCTCTGGCTGCCAGAAGGGAAAGGAATTCCCCTTCCAAATGGCTCAGCCTGAGTGACATGGGGGAGATGGGGGAGTTCGGCAAAGCTCTGCCTGACACTAGTTCTGTGGCATTTGCTCCCAAACTCACAGATTCTTGCCCAATTTATGACCTCAGAATAAGTCTCGAGATTTGTTTGTGACTGAACTTGGTGACAGGGACAGAGCCCCTAGTCCTGCCCTTCTTCAGGGCCTAATCTGAACAGCTGCGTCAGCAGCACAGATACCCGATTTCCTAATGCATGCGCCAGCCCCAGAGATTTCTACCAGAGGAGAAGCTGGTGAGGATGGAGCAAAGCCCTCGGGGGATTTGGCCCTGGTTAGTTTTGGCACTGCTGGCTCCAAGGGGATGCTCTGGGGCCCTGGGGGGTTCTGGCTGTACCTTTTCGGCGCTGTTGCGAGAGGTCTCCGGTTTCACCAGGATGGACGGCGGGGCTGACGCGGGCGGCTTTGGAGCCGCTTCGCTCTTCACCGGGGCGTCTTTGGCGTCCAGGATCACCGAGCTGCACACGGAGGGGCTTCGGCTCTCTCCTCCCCTCACCAGCAGCGCCGGTGAAGCCTCATAGAAGTTTGGCCTCGTTGCCTCGTCCGCGCCAGCTCCGGCAGGGATGCTGTGCGGTGGGGAGCTGCCGTGCGGGTAAAGCTGGAAGTGCTGAGGTCGTCCTGCAGCCGTGGGACGCCTGAGGGAGCCGGTGATCTGCACGGGGGTCCCTGCCTGCCCTGGCCTCTGCAGAGATCCGTCTGGGGAGCAAAGGACCATGGAAGAGAATTTAGTCAGGAATCCAAAACGCGCAGAGTGAGCAGCGGTTGGAGTCCCGCACCAACAGCCCTGCTCACAGGGTGCTGTGGGGCTGCAGCTCCCAGGGATCACCCCGTGCCCACCCCTGTGCACCGGGGCCGATCCCGGGTGTAAAACCACTGACAGTGGCCCCTGGCAGGCGCTGCTGCCTCCGGGAGCAGCTCTGCCGCAGAGCTGGGGTCACATCCCTTGGTTCCCCAAACACTCCTGGCAGTATACTACAAAACAGCCCGCATGGAGTGAAGATAAACCTTGCGGCCTCCTTGGAAAGAGTAAAACCACCCAACTCTGCACAAAGCTTTGCAAGGAATTTTTCCGTGCTGAGTCAAGCTCCCTGGAATTCCCAAAGCAGCCGGGGTCGGGGCCAAGCAGCGCTGCGGGATCATCAATGGCAGCAGCTGGTGTGGTCTGGGGAATGCGGCCCTCTGCTCCCTCCCAGCCCCCCCAGCACTCACTCCTCCTGGTGCTGCCGCGGCCGCGCCGCAGCGGGGCCGGAGCCCCCGCGGCCCTGCCGGGGGCCGGGATGGGCACGGGCAGCAGCACCGGCCGCAGGGCTCGGCTCTGCCTCGGGCCGCTCTCCGACACGCTCCCTTGGGACGACAGCGAGGAGGTCGACAGCGTCCATGAGGTGTACAGGGAAGGCATCTTCGAGTCGGAGAGACTGGATTTCCTGTGGGAGCAGAAGGGCGAGAGCTGCTGGGTGCCATCCCACCTGGCGAGGGACCCCCGGCCCTGGCCAGCTCTGGGGGTGCCCTGCCCTGGGTACTCCGCGGAAACAAGAGGACCCCCAGTTCTGTGTGTGACCCCCTTCCCTCTCCACGTTTTTGCTGCACGTGAGAAATTCCAGACCTGAAGAGGGGCGCGACGTAGTTGCTGGGGAAGAGGCCGACTCTGCCGGTGGCCAGGGACATGCCCCGCAGCCACCCGTCCTGGTCCTTGCCGAACACACGGACCCCTTCTCCCTTCTGCAGCTCCAGCTCGTCTGGTCCGTGAGCCGCGTAGGAGTGGAGAGCCACGCACCTGCGGAGAGAGGGCATGAGGGGAGGCAGAGCTGCCCCCGTGCAGGGCGGCTGGGGCAGCGCGGGGCTGTGCTGGGGGATGCTGCTGCTGCTGCTGCTGCTGCCGCCGCCGCTGGCTGTGTGACAGCAACTGCTGTTTGCCCGGAGCCTCTCCAGCCAGTGCTGAGGCGCACCAGTTTGGGTGCTGCCATTTGTGGAGAGAACTTGCAGGGGAGAAACAGCCTGTTACCTCAGGCCGAAGGGGATAAGAATAAAAGACGCAGCAGGAATGGAGAATAAAGCAGCTCAGGAGGATGGTTTCTGTCCCAGAAGTGCCAGCCCAGGGTGACAAATGTTGGGGAGGAGGGAGCTGCTGCTCTGCGCCTCACACATCAGAAGCCTGATCAGGGCCTGACAAGTACCTGTCCTAAGGCAAAGCTCTTGAAAGAACACAGTTATGGTGCCGTGTTCAAGATAGCATCAGGCAATTCTGTCTTTGAAACCAGATCTTGGATCTGCTTGCCTGCCTGGAGCATCACCAGGAGGTGTTGGAGGCCCAGGGAAGAGCACCACTCTTGCCTTCCTGCCTGCCTTCCTGCCTGCCTCCTTCTCCTTGACTGGAACACAGGGGCTGGAGCCGCTGCCACTGGGGGCCCTGGAGAATGAAGTGGACAGAGCAGGAGGCGGGAGGAGGTACATGGCTCCACTCCAGGGTACTGAGGAAATCAGACTAGAAATCTGTCTGAAATCCCCCCTAGACCTCTCTTTTGTGACTCAGGGATTGGACCAAGGGCTGAAGCTTTGTTCTTCTCACTGACCCACGTGTGAGCCCACAGCAAAACAAAATGGTGAATTTTTCAAAACTTTTCTCTATCTGTTCTTTAAAGAACTTGAATTTCTCTCCAGTGCAACACATTTAATTGTGCTGTTGTTTTTTCCAAGAGGAATGTGATCTGCTTCAAGAATCAATGAGTTACAGCCCAACACTGCAATTATCAGGTGTTTTTTTACCAAACAGAAACAACAGATGGGGTGTCTGGATAGTCAGGGGCTATCCCAGGGCTCTCAGAAGGGTTTCTCTCTTGCTGTTGGTCAGCACAAGCACCTGCTGGGGCAGTCTGTGTGTGGGGCTGCTCCCCTCGGGGTCTGGCACAGCCCTGGTGGGCTCAGGGCCTTCTCACTCTGCAGCAGCTCATGGCTGTTCAGGAGTCACCCCAAGGGGAGGCTGTGCAGGTCTGACATTGCCTCTCTGCAAAACAGGCAGCCTCTGGGATGCTCTCGCACCATCCCTCTGCAAATTATTTTGAGCTTTTGGGAGATCTCCTGTCCTTTGGATTAAGCGTGTGCTGGAGCCTGGGCTGACTGATGATGATGTCTGTGGATCCCAACACAGCACCGAGTTGTGGGTGCTACTCCTGGGCACCAGCATTCCCACAGCCTGGCCCTGCCCCAGGGGTGCTGAGTGCTATATAAACAGCGTGTTGTGGTGCTGTTGTTATCTTAGATGCTTTACTAAAGTGCCAGAGAGGTGAATCTTACCTTGATGTAATCATCATAGGGTGTTAACTGCAAATTTTAACTCTGCAAAAGTTTTCAGAAACTGGATTGTTCAAAACACCAGTGGCCATGAATGTTTCAGGATAAATAACTAGAGGCACTTAAGGAGTAATTAGTTTCCTTACACATAAAAACCAGTAAAATGTATGGTTGACAGACAGGCAGAGCTGTTTCTCCACAGATAACAGGGAGGCAGAAAGATGCACTCAGCTGTGATATCAGGTCTCTGCCACCCCCTGCTCAGACCAGCCAGGTACATTCCTACATGGGTCTGCATTTGGATCCAAGCTGTGCTCTGGTCTGTCTGCACCTCCTGCCTGGCAGCAGCAAGCTCAGGTGAGGCCACAGGAAATCGCCCCCGTCCCCCAAAGCATCCCAGTTTCCTTACGTACAGGTAAGCTGGCCCCTGGTGCTGCAGGTGGGGAAGGGTGACGATGGCTGCTGGCGGCCCCAGTGGTCCTGGTGAGGGGTAGTAAGAGGTGCTGACCTATGGGAGAAAGGAAACAAAGAAAAGAAAATATTAATCCAGCTGTCAGCTTCTTTCAGCCACTGCAGGAGCAGCTAACGTTTGACTGACTTCACCCACCCTTCAGAAAAACACCAAAGACATTCCAGAAAACAGAAGAGTCTGGAGCATTTGACTTAGAAAAGACCAGGCAGCAAGAGGAAGACTCAGAATCACAGAATCTGGCTGGAAAAGACCTCCAGGGCCATCGAGACCCCGTGACCGATCCCCAGCTGGTCCTTTCCCCACTGTCATTCTGCACCTGCAGAGTGGCACCAGCCACTGTGATGTCCCCTCTGGGCTCTCACAGGGGTGTCTGGAGTCCCAGGGGGGAGCTGCAGCCCCGTTCCTGCTGCTGAGGTGACCGTGCCTTGTGCTGTGCCAGGCAGGGGTCACCCCCGGTCGCTGCCGTGCGGGTGAGGCCACCAGCAGCATGCCGGGCTGTCCCCATCGGCTGTCCCTCCCCATGTCCCGGCTGGGCTGCTGTCCCCCTGCCCAGGGGCTGCTGAGCACCCAGCCAAGAGCCAGGGCCTGCCTGCGGGCTGCTCCTGTTCTTCCTCCGAGCTCGGTTTTGTGTCCCTTGTGCCTGCCGGGCTCTGCAGGGTCCCAGCTCCCAAAGGTGCAGGTCTGTGCCAGCTGGGCACGCTCTGAGCTGTCCCTCCGGCTCCTGCCTTTGCCCTGCCGGCTCTCAGCAGCCGCGGGGGGTGCTGAGGGGCGCTCCCCTCCTGCGTGTGTGCGGCAGGATGGCAGCGGGCAGCCCGGCAGCCCCGGGATGCTGCTCCTTCTGCAGCACGGAGCGCTCCCCGGGCTGAGCAGCGGCCGGCAGCGGCTCCTCCCCGCCCGGAGCCAGCCCTGCACACGCTGCGAGGCGACAGCGAGGCGACAGCGCGGCGGGGCCCTGCTGGGCCCTGCTGGGCCCTGCTGTGCCGGGCCGGGCTGTGCCGTGCCGGGCTGTGCCGTGCCGGGCTGCGCCGTGCCGGGCTGTGCCGTGCCCTGCTGTGCCGTGCCCGGCTGTGCCGTGCCGGGCTGTGCCGTGCCGTGCTGGGCTGTGCCGTGCTGGCAGCAGCGCCCCGGCGGGCTCGGGGCAGCGGAACGTCACTTGGATGTGGCTGTGCTCTCCAGCAACCACCACAGGATCTTTAATGATGCAAGCTGGGCTTTAATCTCATGTTCGTTTCAAATCTAATTTCTAGTGGTCATGTCTGTAATGCGGTGCTGGAGCGCTGGCTTGGCAAGGACCTAGGAAAAAAGAAAAGTGACTCACCCGCCCTGGTGCTCTCCAGTAAATTAAATTAATTAAAACACCCCAGCAATTCCAGCTTCTGTCTCAGACCTGGAGTGGCAGGTCAGCTTCAAGCCTTCTCTGCATTCCTTGTTTTCTAGTCCAGGCAGGATTGGACCAGGTGCTCATAAAGTTGACTGGGAATTATAATTCTGTTTTGTTAATTACCATAATCAAAATGCTTGAAATTTGGGTATTTGGACTTTCTTTTTTCTTCATTGGATCAAAATGTCAGCCTTTTGCTGGTTTCCTGATGGAGCTGTGTCAAAATGTCCCCTTCTGGGTGAAAAGCTCCATGTTTTTCTTCTCTGTGTTCCCCTGTGCCTGGGAGCAACCATCATTTAGAGCATCCTCAAAGCTGCCTTTGCATTTGCAACACGCAGAGGGGAAAAAAGATTGAAAGAAATATTTTGGAGTACATATAACTGATTTCAGCATTCACTTTTGCTGGTCCCCTGCGAGTCCCTTGCAAGCCCTTGTACCTACAAAGGGTTGAATACCCTGCCTCTCCCGAAATCCATCTCTCACTCCATCTCCCTTTCTAGTGTGTCACCGGTGTGACCCCCAGCGCTCCTGACACAGGACAGTCCCCACTGAGAGCACCCACGGGTGTCGCGGGGAGAGGAAGCCCTGCCGACCCCACCGTGGGCTGTGGGAGCTCCTGGACACCCCACACCGGCACAGGGGAGCCGGGTGCGCCGCTGCCTGCGGGGTTTGTCAGCTCGGCAGGGCAGAGCAGCAGCTCGGCCAGACCTGCCCCGAGGCAGGGGCTGCCAGCGCCGGAATCAGCCCGGCTGGGGTTGGGAAGAGATTCCAGCGGCGGGGAGGAAGGGAGGGAGGGCGTGGGTGCCCCTCTGCCCTCACCCCACAGCCCTTGCACAAGAGGCACATGCACAGACACGGCCACCGCAGCCCTGCAAACTGGTTCTGGCTCCACCTGAGCCCGGCTTGGCAGCCCAGGGGAAGCAGGAGCCGGAGGAGGAGGGCTGGGGCAGCGCTGCTTATTCCCTTTTATGGGCCGAGGTGAGTCCGACGTGCTCCCCGGTGCTGCCGTGGGAGCCCTACAGCCTGCAGCCCCTCTGCCTTGGCTTGTGCAGCTGCTGCTGGCTGTCCTGGGTGCAGCCCCTGCTCCCTCGGCCTCCCAGCTACCCTGGCAGTGCCTGCCTGGGCTTCTGAAGGGATCCCAGCCTTGCAGCTCAGTCAATGCAGCCCAAACCCAGAGATGGAAAAGAAAGCTGCCTCTAGTGCAGCCCCAGAAATGGCACAGATCCCTCTGCAAGCCTCTGGGAGCAACCCTGTTCTTTGGAAGCAAGCAATTCCCAACCCTTCTAAGGCCAAAGCCTAACACGTCCCCTCCCTTGTTTCTGCTGTTGGTGGTAGTTCACACTGAGACTTTTGGGTAAGGTCCTTTTGGGGGTGTGAGACATAATACAGTTTCAGTTGAATTATGGAATTCCTGCAGGGTTTCATTTCCCCTCCTAACCCAGGGTATCCCATCCCTGCTCTCCGCAGCTGGTGCTCAGCACCAGGTGCCTGCCAGGTGTTCCTGCCTGGCCATGACTGCCAGGGGCTGGGTGACTGCTCTAAAACACTCGGAGCTGCCTTCACTGTGAAAGATGTCATACGAATGTGAAACCCCCTTTCCCCCCCATATCAGCTATCTGTGGAGGCTCCGTGCTCAGCTCTT
The DNA here is from genome assembly GCA_013401135.1 of Cettia cetti. NCBI lineage: Eukaryota > Metazoa > Chordata > Aves > Passeriformes > Sylviidae > Cettia > Cettia cetti. The sequence goes on along the minus strand of VZUI01057117.1, from coordinate 34,791 downwards.
TGGTCAGTGTGGGAAGAAGGAGGGAGGCTCCTCAGCCTCTGCCTGCAGCGGGTGAGTCCCAGGGGTCAGGGGTGCCTCCGACCAGGCCCCTGAGCCCCCGGCCCGGGGCAGGTTTGGCTGCCTCACCTGCAGGGGGCTGCTGCAGGGCAGCTGGGCTCTGTCGCTGCCCTGGGTGGGCACGCTGGGGTTGCTGGAGCTGATGAGCACCGGGGAGCTGATGTGCAGCGCCGGGCGCTCGGCGGGGGCGTGCACCATGCGGTTCAGCGTGTTGAGCGCCGTGGTGAGCGAGAACTGCCGCAGGCTCTTCCTCCGGGAGTCGGGATCCTTGGGGAAAGGCGCCGAGCCCGCGCCCTTGGCCTTGGGGGACCGCAGGGACGCGCCCTGGGGCTGCGGGGACCAGTGGCCCTTGGTGGCCTGCAGGAGCTGCTGCGCGGGGCCGCTCGGCTGGAAGAGACAACAGGAGAGGTGATGCGCCCTCAGAGGCTGCGCCCGGCACAGCCCTCGGCCCTCTGCCCCCCGCCCGTCCGGCAGCGGGGCTGCAGGCAGGGTTCAGGTGCTGCTACAGGTCATCTTTAAAAGCTTGGGGCGCTGTCATTTCTCTCATCTGCTGTCAGCGACAAATTCTGGATGTAAAATTCTCAATTCAAAGCTGAGAGTGAAATTAAAATTGGTTTGAAAGACTTGTGCTAAGACAAGGGGTTACTGAGGATGAGTATTCCCCCCTCCCCAAGATATTCCTTGTCCAAAGCTTTGGCTGGCAGAGGTGCTGGGAGAGCTGTACTTAATAACTAACTCTGAATTAGAAGGGATATTTAGACTCTTGTGTCCCTGTCTGTGCTGGCACACGTGGGTGCATCTTGCAGCAGGACACCCAAGCCCTGCAGCTGCACGGGCTCAGAGAAGCCCTCACTGATGGTGGCATTCCCACCATGATGGTGGCGGGATTAGATCCACCCAGTTCCATCTCTGTCAGCTTGAACATTCATGGCTAGATGCTGCTTCCATCGAAAACATCCTGGCTTGCTGAGGGTTGGGGTTAATGAGGGAGGGGCAGGCCCCGAGTTTGCATACAGCACTTCTTGGAAACTGCTGATCAGGGTGTTCGTAGCAAAGGGCATGTGGTGACAGTGTTCTTTACCACGATGGGTGCCAGAGGAATTAATCATGATTTACTGTTGACATTAATGAATTGCAAAACTTGGAGAATCTCAGCCACTTGTGGGAGGCAATGCGCTTGATGCCTGGAATGGACAGGGAGACATGGCAGGAGAGGTACGGGTGGCTCCCAGATATTGTCATTTTACAGCAGGGCTGGTTATCTCATTTTCCCTCTCCAAAATAAGGTCCAAAGCCCACAGTGTGTGTGCAGGTACACATGTGCCATGGCCACCCTGTCCTTTCTTAGTCTGAGCAAACTGGAAACATCTCCCTATCTACGTCCCAGGAGACATGACAAAACGGGGCACAAACTGCGTGTCAGGGCTGGGAGAGCCTCGTGTCTCCCACAGTAACCCTACCTTTGCCTTCTCTAGAATTAATTTCTAATTCCTTGGTGGCTGCATGTGTCCCTTAACTAACTTGTGTCTGTTAATGCCAGACTTGAATAAGTCATTACTGAAGCTAAAATTATTTCATTAAATGAAAAGACATTAAAAAAATGTATTAGAGCTTCAAATAAGATGTTTTGCTTGTGTCCTGCTATAAAACAGCCACAAAGCAGAGCTTGCTGTAATTATGGGCATTACAAGTATTAATTTTATTTCTAGGAACTGGTGCCGGTGCCATTTACAGCCTGCATCTCCAGCTAAACTGCACAACACAATTAATGTCTAGACCCGTGCTGACAGAACCCTGCCAGGGAGAGGGTGGCTGGAAGGTCCCTGGAGCCGCAGCCCCGGGATCGCCGCCTGCGACGCGCTCAGCTGGCGCCGGCCGGGGCCACCGCGTCCCTCTGCGGATGCTCTTTGTCACCCTGCGTGCCCGGGGGGCAATCCGAGGGGAGCGTTAACTGCAGGCAGCAGTGTCTGAGGGAGCCGGGGGACCCTCCGACGCGCTCCCGAGGAGCTGGGGGGAGCGGCAGAGCCCCGTGCGGCTCGGGGAAGCGCCGGGCGCGGCCCGGGCCACGGGTGGTACCTTCTGGAAGGTCAGGATGTCCCTGCCGGCCGTGCCCCGTACCTTTTGGAAGGTCAGGATGTCCCTGCTGGCAGTGCCCCGTACCTTTTGGAAGGTCAGGATGTCCTTGCTCTCCGCCTTGTCCCGGCTCCGCAGGTCGAGGCTGTAGAGCGGGCGGGGCAGGGGCAGGTGCTTGATGACCTGCACGGAGCTGGCCGGGAAGACGCCGCTGCTGCCGTTGAGCTCTCCCAGGTACCAGCTGTCATCCAGCTGCCGCAGCAGCACGATCGTGTCCCCCTTGTTGAAGCGCAGCTCCCCGGGGTTGTGCCCGCGGTAGGTGTACAGGGCCCTGGCCCGGGGCACCTGGGGGGACAGCAAACGCCCCTGCAGTTTGTCACACACAGACAGAGTTCCCCAAAAGCGTTTGCAATTAATGGGGAAAAAAAAATGTGGAGGTCTAAGGCTTAAGCATGCATTTATTAGGATTAACTACCCACATCCTTCCTTGATGGGTTTTACTAATGAAGACAAGCTCCCAAGTACTTATGCTAAATTTGTATCAAGATGAAAAGCAGGCTGGACTTGTTTAAGAATATTAAGAAACAGTTAAGGCCTTAAACTAGTCTTCCCAAGGGTTCTTATTGCCTGCTGTAAGGGCTTCTCCAACACAATATCTATTTTAATGACCCAAGAATTTCTATTTCAGAAGGACTGGAGGTCACAGCCATCATCCAGCCGACCTGGTGGCTGTCACCTGTCAGGAGAATGCAGCAGAGCAAGGTGAGTGCAGGTTCTGTGCCCCCACGGCTCTGTCCCTGCTTTAACACACGAGGGTTCATCTCATCCTTTTCCTGGGTGATGGGAAGAGGCTTCAATGTTACCATTGTTGCAGTCTAACATAGCAGAGATACGCCAAACCCAGAGGAGATGCAGGGACATTGTGATTCTGACTCTCATCAAGATGAAATGCCAAAGCTCCCCTAAAGCAGCTGCTGTGCTGAGCCCTGCCTGCAGCAGAGCTCCGTGTGGGGCTCCTGCCCTCCAGAGCAAGGGCTCCCAGGCACGGAGCAGCCCTGCACTTCGAGGGGATACCCCAAATGCTGAGCCCCATCCCTGGCCCCGGCTGGGGGCACAGCTCCATGCTGGGAGGTCGGGAAGCTGGGATTGTCCCTAGCTCTAGAGCCTTGATCAGCTTTCAGCAGAGGTGGCAGTGCCCAGGGACAGGAGGTGTTCAGCTGCTCCCTCACGGGGCTCTGCAGGTCTGCATTCCCTTCTCCCTTTAGAGGCTGCCAGGTGCTGTGGTGAGGTGAGGCTCGTGCCCTGCAGCTTCTCCAAGCATGGTCACCCCCTCCACTCACCCCACAGGAGATTTCTGAACCAGTGACACATTCCAGATTCCCTGCCTTTTGCTGTGCACGTCCCCAGATCCAGCCGTGTCTGTGGCCAGGGCTCAAGCAGGGCCCTGCAGAGCTCCCTCTCTCTCTGCCACTTTTCAGAGGGCAGGAAGGTAGAAGTGGGAATCTTAATGTTAGTTTCAGAAGTGTGGAAAAGATCAATTTCCCATGGAAATTGTCATGTTTTTGGAAAGAAGGCATCTTCCAGCATCCCCAAACTCTGATGCCTGGTAGGGAAAAGCAACCAAGAAGAGAAAAATTTTATGTACTGCTTTTACTTCAAAGCCTTTGAAATGGGAAGCAATTAGTTTGATGTTTAGTTCTAATTAAGTCATTCTCTCTCTTAATTTCTGCTCTGAGTAAACGCATGTGCTTGGCTCAGTGACACCCCCAGCACATCGCTGGGAGAAAAGAAAGGGGAAAGGGAGCTGGGGCCAGAGTTTTCTCCACCAGAAAAGCAGGGACCAGGTCCATGCCAGGGCATGGAGACTCCCTGCAAACACACACCTGGCCATGTGAGGAGAGCAGGCTCTGGGGACACGGGACACGGGCAGCAGCTCTCCTGCAGAACCACGCTGGCACCACTGGCTGCTGTTCCAGGCAGGAGCAGCACAGACCTTGGATTGCCCCAGGAGCAACCAGAAAACAAACGGGACTTTCAGAGCGTGAGAACAGTGCTTGGGAAGGAGCAGCAGCCACGTCTGGGATGTGGGGGAATGGCAGGGTACAGCAAAACATTAAAGGCAGCATGAACGAGTTATGGAAATATATTAAAAAGAAGAGAAACTCTGAAATGAAATGCATACCTGGCACTAACTGGGAACAGGGAGCAAGCAACAGAGTGCAGAGTTTGGGATAGTCTTTCTTCAGCAGGAAAAGGGATGAGCCAGCAGGGCAGACTGGGAAAAATGTCCCAAACCCAGGTGGGACAGGTGTGTTTGTGGTGTCAGGTCTGGATGGACACATCCCTCCACTTGGACTCATGGATGGTTGGAGCAATGGGTTCTTTCTTCCTCTAACCACGCTCTCAACCTTCAGCTCTTCCCCTCCTCTTTAACCCTTTCCTCACACTTTTCTGCCCTTTCAAATCTCCCAACCCAAGTCAGCTTTTTCCAAAGTCTGTAGGTTTTTATATTTTAATTTTTTAAAAGAAATTTTGTTTGGCTTCTCAGATACTGAGCTAAAAATATGCCATTGATCTCCCAACTTTATTTAGGATATAAACTAAACCTTTACCTACCCACAGGGAGCAACTAGTGTGGTTTTTACTGTACAGGCCCATCACAAAATAAAGCTGCAAGCTGAAGATTTCAGAAAGACACGCAGCGTGCCTGTTTTTTATCATGTTTGTAGGGTGTAGGAAAGAACCCCTGAACCCTGCTGTGACAGCCACGGGGCTGCAGCTGGGCTCGGGCAGCAGAGCCCCGGGGGGGGGGGCGGGTTGGTCAGGGCCATCACCTCTCACCTGCAGCTGCAGCTCTGAGCTGCTCCGAGCCCTGTCTCAGTTTGAGCTGCTTTCTGCCCACTCCTGGGCGGCCCAGATCCTCTGCAAGGGATCTGTTTTGCTTTATTTAAAGTAGGTTAATTGCAAAGGCAGAAACTGGGATGCTAATTAACCTGCGATAAAGACAAGGAGCGCCTGGAGGGCCGAGGGCAGAGGGAGAGGCTCTCCCGGGCCAGCGGGGTCCTGGCAGGGGCAGCAGGACCTGCACTGTTGCTCTGTTGCTTTGTTGCTCCGTTTTGATGGAGTCCTCTCCCATTAGCATGTCCAGTTGCTTTCAGCTAACCCAAAGCAGCAGTTTGTTTTAGCAGCGTGGCAGCAAGTGCTCAGCCAGGTGTTGCACACCCCGGCAGGTCCCTCGAGGAGTTTGGCTTCTGTCTGAACACCCCGTGAGAAAACACTGAAAGCAGATTTGTGAAAAACTCAACTGAGGTTGCTGAAAGCTTATCTACAGTATTGCTGCCCAGCAGCAGAGAGACAGAAAGTACAGCCAAGAAACCCATTTTGGGGGTGCCTGTTGCTTTTTTCGATGCTGCCTCACTTCTGCTGATTTTCCCCTCTGTTTTCTCCTGCATCGTGCAGGAGTGAGAGCCAGGAGCTACTCCAGGCTCTCAGAGAGGCTGAGCCCCAGGTGCCCCTGGCCATGGGGGTGCCTGGAGAGAGCGTGGGAGAGCTCTGGGGAGAGGAGGCAGCAGGTAAGGCCAGGGGTGGAGCAGAGCCCCCTTGCATCAGCACTGTCTCTGTGGGAGATGCTTTTCTCTCCTTGGCCACTTTGCCAGCAGGGATGGTCATGGCAGATGCACTTCAACTCCTTGTCCCCATTCTCAGTGTATTTGAGGCCAATAAGGGAGAAAAGATTTTATTTTTTTCACTATTTTTGGCATTTGGCATCAGTTGTGCTGGGCAGACATCCAATGCCTCTGAATCTCCCTCTGCACAAAACAAAGATTAAAAATACGTATGTGTGTGTGAGGAAGCAATTTGGGGCATCTCTCTAGCAGAGAAATGCACTCTGTGATTGTCTGAAACGAGCAGGTTATTACTCCTCACAACTGGCAGCAGGGGACTCCTGAACGACCCCTCCTCAGAGCATGGGGATTTGCAAAGAAGAGAAGGAGGAGCAGCGTGTGGCACTGGCTGGGGGGGATCAGTGGGAGCAGAGCAGGAGCACAGGAAGAGGAGAGGCTGCTGATGGAAGCTGGGAATGCCCCTAGACCTTGTCCCAGGCAAATCCCTTTAAAGCCACCCCGAGGGCCTCGTGCAGGAGGCAGGAGAGCAGCGGGCAGTGTGACTGTGGCACCCTGAGGCAGGCAGTGACCCAGGACAGGTCTGGGGGCTCAGCCTGCTGAGCTGTGCCTGACTCTGAGCACCTGCAGCTGGGCATTGTGCACACACTGACACACAAGGACGTGCACACGCTGCCTTTTTATGGGGATGATCAACAACATCTCCATCCCTTCTGCTTCCTGAGAGCTGCCTCCAGCATCCTGCCACAACTGCCCATGTCTCCATGGCATGAATGAGCCCCATCGCCTGCTCGTGTGCTCAGCTAGCACAGTTCAGGGCTCTGCAGGATCCAGGTAGATGAAAAGAGCTATTTGAATGTAAATTAATTGCCATTTCAATTCTGTTTTTCTGCATTTTGGCAGAGGAGATAACTTCAGCCTTGTCACAGAGAACAAAACCTTCAAAAGTGAACTTGTCATTTCAATCTCTTCACATAATTATATTCTGAGGATTCAGACAGTTGGGTGGCTTCTGCATTATTTCTTCCCTGAGGAGGATTGTTCCTGTCTTCCAAGCACACGTAGACTGTGTGCGGCAGGGAGAACAAAGCCAGAGCCTCCTGCTCACATCAGCCCCACAGCTGCCCCGTTCCCTCCTGGGCCTGCCCAAATGGGAGGCCAGCACTGGCCGTGGCTCCTGCTGGTGGCCACCTGCTCCTGAGCCAACTGGCCATGGTGGGGAGCTGCTGGAGGTGCGAATTGTACGGATTTAGCTGGCTTTGTGCTGCTCCATCTGTGTGGCTGCGGCTGCTGGGGCAAGGCCAGAGGGACTGGGAGCACCTTCCCCCTCTGCTCACTCACAGCCCTGGGGCACCACGGCACCATTGCTGAACGTGGCCTGGCTTTGGAATGCAAAGGTGACACGGAAAATGAGGGAATGATTAAAGAAAACACAGAGCAGCTTCTCTGATGGAGGGGATGGGAGATGCTGAGGCACCAGGGCCAGCCCCAGAGGAAAGCCTGGAGTTCTGGGGGTACCCCCAGGGCTCCCCAGGGGGACACAGCTGGATCAGGCTTCACTTTGGCTGTGTGAAACACGGGGGACACCCAGGTGAGCAGGAGGAATGCCCAGGGCTGGAGCTGGACCTGGGTGTGGCTTTGCTCCCGGGCGCTGGCAGAGCCGCAGGGGCACAGGGAGGGCAGGGACAGGAGCAGAGGAAAGAGAGGAGGGGCAGGGCCGTGCTGGGCTCCCAGCGAGCTCGGGCTGCAGGGTCTGCAGCAAACCCTCTCACGCCTCTTGGCTGGCTGCTGCTGTATCAGATGAGTCTGTGCTGCTGTCAGCAGTCCCGGGCAGTGGTTAGGTTGTGTGTCATGGCTTTAAGCTGCACGGAAAACAAACTGTGTCAGCCCTCGGCGTGCCCAGTCATGATGCTCTGCCTCAGCAGTAGCGCTCTCAGCCGAGGCTGTTTATTGTGCAGGGAGGAAACCTGCATCCTGCTCCCTGCTGCTGCCCCGAGCCCTCTCCCCGCTGTGCCGGCAAAGGGAGCGCTGCTGCGGCTCCTCAGCCCGCGCTGCCAGCCCTGGGCACTGCCGCCCCCCTGCCCTGGGGCCCGGGCCTGGCTCCTCCGGAGCCGAGAGGGCGCTGGCAGCAGGGAGAGCTCCCCGACCCTCGGGTACCTCCAGCCCCGGCGGCACGCAGGGCTGCAGGGCACTGTGCCCCCTCCCCACCTTCCTCCGCAGGGAAAACGACAAACTCAGGCCAGTGGCCAGCTCCACGGCCACGGGGACAGCAGGACAAATGGCAAATGCGACGAGAGGGGCACCCAGAGGCTCCCGGTGACCGCGGCACTGCGCAGGTGAGCTGGCAGAGGAGCCCTGCTGTGCTATTCCTGACTCGCCATCTGAGCCTGACTCATTGCCTTGGAAACAAATTAAAACACTTTTATGTGTTTGCAGCTTGGTACCTAATTTTGTAAAACCAGGGAAACTGGCTCCTGCTGTTGGCTGTGGAGGTCTCTGGGCTTCCCACTGCCCGAGGTACCACCCAGGAGTGCCCTGTGCCCGCTCTGTTGTTCACACAGCTTTTGGGGTGTGTGTCGTGCATCAGCCTGTGTTGACCTCACTCTCTTTGTAGTAGACAAAAGTGCTAAAACTACAAGCACAGGGAGAAAACACACCAAAGCCCAGCACAAGGTGCCACCAGCAGTGTGGGAGCAGCTCCTTGTGCTCTCAGAATGAGATGAACCCTGGTGGGACACAGCAGTGGAGGAGCCTTGGCACAAATCCTTCCTCCAGAAAGGCCATGAGACCAGGCAGAATTCTGTAGCCAAATGAAGCCTCTCCGTGTCCAGCTGAGGGGCTCTGTGGCACCCCCGCCCCAGCAGCAGCACCAGAGGATGCTCTGGTGGGAAAGGAGCTGGCAGCAACCCCACGCAAAGCCCAGGGTGTGTGACATCCCCACAGTGCTCGGGCAGCCCCAGGGGATGGGACACACGTTTTGGGACATCGCTGTGACCGCACAGGACCTGCTGGGGGTTCGGGGAGGGTGGGGAAGGGGGCTGGCTCTGAGAGGGGCCCAGGGAACTCGCTTGCCTCTGCCAGGTGCAAACATGGAGTTTGCTTTGAAGAAGACTTCAAGAAGCTCCAGCAACCCAAGTCCTGTCTGTCAAATGCAGAAAGGAGTTGGAGATGATTCTGGAGGAGGAGAAAATACCAAGACGCAGGCACTATCTATAGACGTCCGTGTGAAGGTGGGACGTTGGAGTGCAGAGTATTTTTATCCCAATAGAGGTGTTATCTGTCTATCTCCCATGAAATGCTGGAAGGGGGTGTTGAGCACTCAGTTCATGCGAACAGAAAATAGCCCAAGTCACAGTTAAATCTGCGTGGTCTGTGTTTTCCTAGGGCAAGCTGTCATACTCGGAACTTTTCTCCTCTGGCTCACTGTCCCGTGTTTGTTCATGACAAAGTTCAGCACCCAAGTGGCTGTTCAGGCCTGGATGGAGTTTTGCCATGTGCAGGGTGCAGCTGGGCCATCCTCCCCCCTGAAGAGGTGTGGGAGGCTCGTGCACACCTCAGCACACATGGTCTGCTTGCTCACCTGGGGCTGCAGCCAGCTGAGGAGGAGCTCCAGCACAAGCTGTAACCACACCTGGCACATGCCAGGGGCGGTTCCTAAGAGTTCAAAGGCTTCAGCGTGGCTTATTTACGCATACACCTCCCAGCAAGTCCTTTTATTCTTAAATCCCAGACAGTTTGTTATGTGGAGATTCTGAAAATCCAGAGCCTTGTCCTCTCTGCGCTGCCGCTCAGGATCTGCAGGCCTGGCAGGGGTGCCAGCAGCAGCTGTGGGCAGTGCAGGGGCTCAGAGCTGGGGCTCTGGGGCAGGGCAGGACTGGCACAGCCAGGCCCATGTGCACAAACCCAGCACGTGCCCACACCACGCTAGCTCGTAGGAAGTGGATTCAAAAGGGATTTAAATGCCAGCAAATAAATCACTTGGGATGGGCTGTAATTAGAAAATTCCCTGTTTTTTAACAACTGGCTCTGGGAAATTCCTGACCACAAACCGAGTGCTGTGCTTGTGCTAATCCAGCAGCTCCGTGGGGGCCTGCTTGCTCAGAATGAGACAAGCTCTTGGCTTGCTGGGTGATGAGGGATTGATTTTATTTTTTGCCTTCATGGAGGCTCATGAGCATGAAGAGGAAAGAGCTGGCAAGGAAACATCTCTGCCGAGAGAGAAACTTTGATCCAACTTGTGATGTTCTCAGCTCCAGGGAGTAAAGAAAGTTTATTTATAGAACAGCCTTGGTAAAACCACATGCTGGCCCCTATCCTGGCTGGGTGGTGGCTCTGGCTGCAGAGCTGTGTGAGGCACACAGTGGTATTTGCTTTGTAGCATAAGCTGGTGCATAGTATTGGGGTAATCAGCAGCCCTGGCAGATTGGGGCAGTCTGTTTTTGGGGACCTTCCTCTGCAGCAGGACATGGACACTGCAATTCTGAGTCAGGGCAGGGCTGTGGCAGGGTGAGCTGCACTGCAGGGCAGTTGCTCTCGTTGTGATTCCTGACAAAAAGAATCTGCTCTGAGCTTCACAAATGTCTCGAGGTCTCTGCTTACCCAGGTTGCTTCAGGTGACCCTGGAACTCAAGCATCCACGGGGCAGGGTGAGCACCAGTCACCCTCATCACTGTCTCATCTTTGCACTGCACTTTCAAAAGTGTCCCTGCTGTGCTGGGTAACATGCTGCTGTCACCGAGTGCCAGCTCAGGGGAGGCTCCAAATCCATTAACATCCCACTCAAGTACCCAAAGTAACCTCTGGCCCTGAATGCAGGTATTTAAAACCACTAAAACCAAAATGTGACTAATACATTGCATTCTTCACCTTCCAGCAGAGGATTCCAAAGTGTTTTATAATTAAGTAACTAATTAAGTCTAAGAGTATTTCAATGTAATGTGTTTTATATCCCTTCCCAGAGAGGCACAGGAGCTCAGAGGGCTGTCCCAGTGCCAGGGAGGCAGCCACAGCCACTGCTCCCCCAGTGCTCACTGGCTCTGCTGATTCCCTGGACTTTGGTCTTAAGTTGGTCTTAAAAGCTTTTGGGAGCTATAGATGGATGGATGCTGCCATTATACACCAGGAGCAAGTTCCTACCTGTCCTGAGAACCAGTTAAAGAAACGTGAAATGAGTGAGAGAGAAGAAAACCAGACAAGTGTATTTGTGCTCTTTTATCCAGGGCCAGGAGGGTCCAGTTGGAAAAACTACAGCCTTCTCCTTGTCAGCAGGAACGCTGCCCAGGACGGCAGTGGCTGCAACCTGTCACTGTTGGGTGCTTTGTCCCTTGCATGAGTGGCCTCAGCAGCTCCTGCAGCTCCCCTGGAGAGCTGGTGGCTCCCAGCAAGGTCAGCAGGGCCCAGTGCAGGGAGCACTGGCAGCCCAAGGGCCCGCTGCACTCTGCCCCTGGCTCTGTGTCCCCGGCTGCTGCAGCCAGGAGAGGCTCTGGGCTGGGCACTGTCACCCAGGGGCCAGCCTGTCCCTGCCACATCCCTGTCCCTGTCACATCCCTGTCCCTGTCCCTGTCCCTGTCCCTGTCCCTGTCCCTGTCCCTGTCCCTGTCCCTGGCCCTGGCCCTGGCCCTGGCCCTGGCCCTGGCCCTGGCTGGGCTGTGCCAGGCAGTGCTCCCAGGAGGGGACACGGTGCCTCAGGCGCAGCCTGCACTGCAGGAGCACCAGAGAGAGCAGCTCCTGAGGGGTTTGGGTTTTGGTGTGTGATCCATCCAGATCCCTCTTCAGCAGCGCAGAGATTCCCTGGGACACACGTGCCAGCTCACACCCACAGGACGCAGCCTGGGACTCCTGCCACAGCACCTGCATGGCTCCAGCACGGGGCACAGCACCTGTGCCCTGCCTGCCCACACCTCCTCAGCTCCGTGCCCTGAGCAGGCTCTGGAACCTAACTGGCCTTTCAGCCAAGCTTTGGAGTGCCATTAAAGGGTTTTAGAGACATGTGGGAAAGGTGAAGCCACAAGTCTGTATCCTAAATTCCATCTCAGCCAAACTCTTTTAAGAGGTCTAATATCATGTCCTCATTATTCAAGAAAAGTTTTTGTATTGTTAAAGAAAATGATGGAAAGAACTTAGAATTTTAAAATTAGTCTAGTAAATCATCCCTAGGTACAGTTGTGAGTCAAATTTAATTTTTTTAACTAGTGAACCTCCAAGAACTTTGGAAGGAACAGCAGCAGCATCATTGGGCATTCCCCTTCTTTTCCAGAGCGAGGAAACTGAGATGAAGCTGTGGAAATACCTTTTCCACCACTAACAGTTAGAGCTCTGCAATTACTGACTTAACTGCTATCAGTCAAAAGCAGTGTCTTGCCCAAAAGTCCAAGCAACTAAAATGCCCTCAAAAGCCAGGAAGCATCTGAAAACTCTGGGGGAAAAGACCTGCTGGGAAGTTTTTGTAAGGAGAAGGGCAGGCTGGCTTTTTCTCAGCCTGGGAGTCAATTTCTGCTGTGGCGGACTGGAAACAGTGAAATATCACATCAAAACAGCAGCCAAATTTGCAAACAGAACACTCAGTCTCACTTCAAACACTGCAGTGCTGCTAACAGAGAAGGTTCCTGGCTCTGGGCACGCAGCCGGAACCTTTGAACGCCCCTGGGCAGAAGAAAGAACGAGGGAGCTCCTTACCCCTTCCATGTGGAGCCGGGGGTTGGTGGCCAGCCGGTGCTGGTGCAGCTGGAGCCCCCTGGGGACTCTCCTGATGGAGGCGGGGGAGGACAGGACCCCCGACCTCTGGATCGAGCCAAACCTGCTGACGTTTTGTCCACACCTGACTCCATCCAGGAGGCGAATGAGGAGCAGGTTGGAGGGCAGCTGCTCGATGCTGCCCAGGACGAGGGTCCTGCACTCGGGGCAGCGGAGCTCCTTCTGGGATTTCAGGATCCTCTGCAGACAGGGCTTGCAGAACGTGTGCTGGCACGGCAGCACCTTTGCCGTGGCGTCGAGCTTTTCAAAGCACACGGGACACTCCAACAGGTCAAGGAGAGCCAGGTCATCCATCTTCAGCGCAGAGCCCCTTCAGCAGCGGAGCCGGGGCCATCCACAGCGCACATCCGCCGGAGCTGGGCGAGAAGCAGCCGCTGGGCTCCGGCAGCTTCCCTGCACGGAGGGCGAGGAGGAGGCAGCGCGGAGCAGGGCTGCCGCTGGAACGCAGCCACCTACATCCAGAGCTGCGCTCGCCAATCTGCGAAGGGACTCGCTGCGCCTGCAGCCCGCTTTGAAATGAGTCACTCCTGACTCAGTGGGAGCCCGGGGACGGCTCGGGGCTGGGGCCGGGCCCCGCGGCCCCGGCTGGCGCTGGCCGGGCGGAGGGGCCGGACGCCGAGCGCAGGGCGGGCTGCAGCGCCCCTGCTCCGCGCAGCAGCGCTGACACGGCACGGAGAAATTCACCGGCTCAGGAGATGCGAGCGCCTGATAAACAGCAGCCCCGACGTGTCGGTGCCGGGCTCGGCGGCGGCGCTGGCCGCGCACACCCCGCGCACCCCTCCCGCCGCCCCCGCCCGCAGGCAGCGCCGGCTCGGCTCGCTCCCCGCTCCGCAGCAGCGCGGTGACAACCCCTTCAAACGCCACCGCTCGCCGGGGGTACCCGGCAGTGCCGCGGGTGGCTCCGCAGTGCCATCCTCGCCCGGTTTGGCTGCCTCGGCTCGCTGAATCAACCCCAAGTGATTATTCCTCCCACAGCCCGGAGCCGCCCAACCTGTTCGGCTCCGGCTGCGGGCTGAGCAGGGCGCCCGGCGGGGCTCAAGCCCGGGCCTGCAGCGGCCGCGGTGGCCCCGGGCAGCGCTGGCACCAGGGGCTGGCACGGGGCTGCTGCGGGAGCAGCGTGTGCCAGAGCCGGCCCGGACCCGGCTTCCTGCGCCGGGTGCTCCGGACAGGCGGCGGCCGCTCCCGGCTCGCCCTCCTGGGGATGCTCAGAGGGACAGCAGCCGCCCTGTGGGACCGGGGGCACCGGGACAGCTCAGCAGGGCCGGGCTGACCCTCTGCCTGCCTTCTGGGGCCCTCACCTGCTCTCAGCAGCTCCCAGCCTCCCCAGCTGCAGGCTGGCTGGCAGTGGGCTGGCGCTGGGGCAAGGGGGGCACGGCTGGGTGCTGAGCACGGGCAGCAGCTGCTCCCTGTGAGAGCTGAGCCCAGCAGCAGCCAGGGGGGTCCGAGGGCCCCTTCCCACCCAGCAAGACACTGGCTTTGGCAAGGGAGGCCGGGCACCATCTCAGGTGCCTGTCACTCCTTTCCCTTTATCACTGAATTCCTATCTCGGGCCTGCCCTGCACATACTGATGGATTGCCCAAGGAGAGCAGGAGGGGCAGTTGAGGTCCACGACAATTTTCCTTACAAACCTGGCCGTGTTTCAGGCCTGTGTTTCCAACATAAGAGTACTACAAATATTAGAGGACAGAACTGTAAATCCGAAGATGTCTCAGATAACACCATCAGGCTGCAGCTGTCCCTGCCCTACTCTCAGGATTCTGTGGAACAGGTTAATGTGTTTTTTCAAAAGTTCTCTCCCCAAGATCATGATTATGTCAAAACAAAATATTTCTGTGTTTCTGTAATATAGCGGCCATTTGGCTAAACTAAAATGTTGACAAACCTCTTCAGGATAATGCCAGGAACCAATTACCTCACTCTGTTCCATCACAATCCTTTTGCTTTGGTGCTGCCTGGTCTGTCAGATGGTGATGTGTGGGGCTGGTGGGGCACACACTGGTTAATGAGTGATGCTGCAAGCATCAGATGTGTTTGGAGTGCTCCTTCAGTTTTCCTGGTCTTTAAGGGCCAGGCTGCATCAGCTGCAGTCTCTGAGCCACGGATGGGACCGAGGCTCTGCTGGGAGGATGCACATGCACAGTGCAATGCTCAGTTCCTGCAGAATTCCCCGGGGGAAAGCACTGGCCACAGCTGGAGTGCCTGGTCACCTTGCAGGCACCTCAGGAGGAGCCAGGCTGGGGAATCCAGCAGGGCTGGGCACACTCAGGGTGCCCAGGGGATCAGGGGCTGGGGCTCCCTGAGGAGTGATGTGGGCTGGGGTCCAGTGGGCAGTGCAGCACTGCTGCAGCCAGGGCTGTGCGTGCCATGGGAGGGCACAGCACGGCAGCACCTCCGGGGGGTATAAAAAGCCTCAGCCACTCTGCACCATGCAAGTGGATACCACATGCCTCCTTCCCGGGGGAAGAGGGACCTTTCAGGCTGTTTTTAGCTCCTGGAGGGCAGGGAGAGGGGGTGCCTCTTACAAGCTGCTACAGATTATAGATCTGAGCTGGCAGCTCATCCTCCCACCCACCCCCAAACACGGCGCCCAGTGCTGCTGCTGGAAGGGGCCAAAGGCAGGACCTGCCTGTGTTTCCAGGCCCCAAGGGCCATGCTGGGGGTGCTGTCCCTGGCAGTGTCCCTGTCCCTGGCAGTGTCCCTGTCCCGGGCAGTGGCCGTGGGCAGTGGCCGTGGGCTCTGAGCGGTGCCCAAGGCAGAGCCCAGCACATTTGGTAAATAAGTTGTGTTTGCTTGAAGACATAATTAGGCCAGCGTGACTCTGCAGGGATGTGCAGAGTGTGCGGACCTGCAGCCAGCAGAGAAAGCCTCTCTAAGATCTGCCAGCTCTCAGAGCAATGCCTGGTGTCCTGTGCTGGGCAGCACCAGCAGCCAGCACCCCCCTGCTCCCCGTGCCCACCCCCAGCCCAGGGGCACCCACAGGGGCAGACCCTCAGGGAGCTGTGTGTGCCAGAACCTTTGCCTTTGCCCCCTTCATGAGGTACATGCACACCAGCTGGAGGCTGGAAGGCAGACTCTGAGACCCCATCTACACTTCCTAAAGAGGAGGGGTTAGGGGAGCTGTTTATGGAGCCCACAGAAGGTTGAAGGCTGTGTTTTGCCATTACAGCCTTGTGCAGTCTGGCTGTTGGGTGCTGTGAAGGCTTCAGCTGATTCTGAAGTAGCTGGAGCAGAGTGGTGCCTGTCCAGAAATAGAAAAGTATTTTTAAATTAAATTTATTCACTGATTTTCATGAAGACAGATTGTTGTGTGTTTGTTGAAGTGTCATTAGGAGTAGTTGGTGGTGGAACCAGGCTGAGCAACAGTGAGAGAAGGATGGACGTGTCCTTCCTGTGACTGGGGAGGTCACCCAGGCCACCTCCCTCTGTTCCTCCTCCTCTTCCTCCCCCTGCCGCCTGGTCCCTGCACCTGGGAGGAGTGCGATGGGGGTGATTAAAGCTGATACCGGGCCTGGGGCAGACACAAAACCGGCTCTGACACCTCTGAGCTGCACGGCCTGGGGCTGGAGCTTCCTCACAGGGAGAGGGGGCAGTGGGCAGCCTCTGGGAGCTGAAGCTGCCCGTGAGCCCCTGGCCCTCAGCAGACACTGCCCAGTGCCCCCCACCAGCTCTGGGATTTCTGGTGCACTCATCCTCTTTGCCTGCAGTGCAGAGCAGAACCACGGAGCACCAAGCACAGCATCCTGCTTCTCTGGATCTGCCTGAGAAGTGCTGGACCTGCAAGGATGCAGTTTTAACTCTCCAAGACAAGGAATCAGGGTGTCCAAGTAGTAAGGACCTGAACACAGGCCTTCA
Organism: Cettia cetti; assembly: GCA_013401135.1. Lineage (NCBI taxonomy): Eukaryota > Metazoa > Chordata > Aves > Passeriformes > Sylviidae > Cettia > Cettia cetti. The sequence continues at coordinate 18,432 of VZUI01057117.1, read as the reverse complement.
GAAGCTGGTCTCCGTGTAGCTTTGACTGCAGAAAACATCAGCCTACAGTTACCTAATTAAAGACATGGAAGCGACCCCACTGCTTGCAAACGGCATCATCTTTAGAGTTCCCAGGTGCTTCTGGCCACCAGTGGGTGCTGCAGCCAGGAGCAGGTTATACACCCTGCTGCTCTGAAGCCCCCAGCTCCAGGAGGGAACGGTGCAGTACAGGAGGGGCAGCACGGAGGGGTGAGCATCGAGCAGAGCACTGCAGGTGTGCTGCTGCTGGGCTGAGCGAGGGAGAGACTGGTTCAGCTCTTCACTGCTGCTTGCTCTGGGTGTGTTGTGACCCGGGGGCTCAGTTTGGGTTGGCTTCTCCCACAGCTCCTGCTTGTAGAGCAGTGCTCCCCGTGGGAGGAGGTCTGGGGAGCCCACTGGGAACACACAGAGAGCTTGAGCCCCTGTGGTGGGGTTACCCTGTGCTGGCAGAGCAGTTTCCATGCCTGCAGGGCAGAGCAGAGCTCCTCAGGTGCTCCTTTCCAGGTGGGTTTATCCAGCAAAGCCGTGTGCCCCCGGGTCTGTGGGCAGTGCCCGGGCTGCTCCTTGCCCACCGCACACGTTCTCCTGGGCTCTGGCCCCAGGCTGTGCTGCCGCTCCCAGAAGCCGCCCAGGGAGGGTTGTGTCCATGGATAAAACTCAGCACCTGGGATTTTCCCTCTTTGAAGCGCTTCCTGTTTTTCCTTTGTTTCTTTGTGAGTGCAGGATTTTCGTGCCTCCTCAGGCAGGTGCAGAGTAAGCTGGCTTTCCTCACGGAGCCTGCCCGCTCCCCGGAGGTGCTGGGCGTCCTCCTCTCCGCTGACCTCAGCCCCCAGGAATGTGCGCGGGCCCTGCCTTGTGCCGCACAGGGAAACCTGAGCTTGGATTCCTGGGAAAGGGAGTCGCGTGAACTCACGGCGTGTCTGAAGGTGTGTACATCTGTCCCTGTGTCTGTGCACCCTCATGGCTTGGGCAGCCAGCTCAGTGGAGGGATAAGCATCCAGAAATTTAAATAACTGTGACTCTGGCATTTTTGTGAAAACGGGAGGCTGAGCACACAAGGAACCTCTGTCAGCCCCTTCATGAGGGCAGACGACGCAGCATGACCTCACACCTTAGTTCAGAGCTAATCAGGTGTTCAGGACTCCCGAGGGGCTGTTAGATGTTTGCATCAGAGAATCCAGCCCTGAGCTACACCCGTACCTGGTGGTGCTGGCTTTGGCTGCTGCATGCACCAGGCTGCTGCTTCTCCCCACTGCACTGCTGCTTCTCCCCACTGCACTGCTGCTTCTCCCCACTGCACTGCTGCTTCTCCCCACTGCACTGCTGCTTCTCCCCACTGCACTGCTGCTTCTCCCCACTGCACTGCTGCTTCCCTTCCCGCGGTGTCCCATCCCCTCCCCTGGCTTGGGCAAGGTGTGCTGATGGCAGGATCAGCCCTCTCTGGAACAAGGAGTTTGGATACAGGTGGGATGTACAGTGGTGGGGCTGCTGATCAGGGCTGACAGTGAGCAATCAGTGTCTGAGTGCCAGTGGATGCACAAGCTCAAGTGAGAGAACAGCCCAGAGACTGGGGGTGCTGGGCTGTTCCCACCCTCTGCAGAAGCCACGCAGGTCCCTTGGCTGTGGGAGCCAGGGCTGTGTTCTGACTGGGAGGGAAGGAAACTCCTGCCTCAGCTCCTTGGATTTTTCACAGGATGTATGGCTGCCCCTGTATTGAGCAGAAGGAACAAGCCACCTGCCCAGCACTTCAGGCATGTCTATGTAAGACATGAGGATGGGGGCTGGAACACTGAGCAGGCTGCTTTGGGGTGGGAGATGGATTAGGTACCTTGTGAGGTTCCTCCAACCCTGAGGGTCCCAAACCAAACCCTGAACATGACACAGCCAGCCCTGAGCACTGTATGATCTGTCAAGTTCTGGTTGGGGCAGATCATATTTAAAAAATTCTTCACACTTTAAAAATTGTTCATTTAAAAAATCTGATGTTTAATGTCAGATAAAAGGTTACAGATGTTCAGATGTTGCTGGCAGATATCAGTTGGAGACAGCTGGAAGCAGACCTTTGTCTTGGCTCATGTGGACAGGTTTAGTATGAAACAATCTCAGCCTAGACTGTCTCAGCGCTGCTGAACAGGAAAATCCCGAGCAGTATAAGCAGAATATTCGTACTCTTTGAGGTTCACTTCTGGCTGCAGATGCCAGTATCTGCTGGCACAAGGAATGATGAAATCCAGGTGCAGGCTGCCAGGCCAGAGGGAGTGGTGGCTGTGCTGGCTGCCTGTGGATGCCCTCCCGGGCCGTGCTCCTTCTGTCACACGGGTGTTGGGAAGCAGCCCCGGTGTCCTGGTGCCTCGCTGGCTGCTGTGTGCTGGCAGCGGTGTGAGCAGGGCCCTGCTGCAGCTCAAAGCCCGATGCTGATCCCCGCGCGGGGAAGGAGGGCAGCAGTGCTCGCTCCAGGGAAGCGCAGCACTAGAAAGTGTTTTCCAGCAAAACCTGCAGGTGGAAACACGCCTTCAAAGCGCAGCGCACTGTGGCTCATCTTTCGGGCTGCTTAGTACAGCCCAGCTCTGCAGCAATAGCTGCAGTGTGCCGCCCGGGGCAAGGGCTGCCTCTGCCAGAGCTCTGGCAGCCCCGGCTGCCGCGATGCTCCCGGGAGGGGCCCACGCCGGACAGACAGGTGGCACTGAAACGCCGTGGCACGGGGCCTGGAGTCAAATATAGTGCTGTCATGATCTAGGTCGTGCAGCTTAATGATTTCGCTGTTGAATGCAGAATTATTTTTGCTGTATTTTTAGTAAGGCTCGTGCGGGACGTGGGAAACAAACGCCCGCTGGTCCCGGGAGCTGCGGGGCCGTGCGGGGGCGGGGGCTCCACCCGTGCGCCCCCCGTGCCAGGGCTCTGCACCCCGTGCCAGGGCTCTGCCCCCACCCGTGCCAGGGCTCTGCACCTCTGTGCCACCAGCTCTGTGCTGGGCTCACGGTTCTGCTCCTGCTTTGCTCTCTCATTGCTGCTTTTAACTTCCCCCCCAGTGTGATTGCTCCCCTCTTTAAGGAAGGTGCAGTGCAGGTGAGGTGTCTCACATGGTTTGTGCCAGGCTGTGGCCGCTGGGAGCCTTCGGGCAGCAGCTCTGCTGGGGCCTGGCTCCGAGGGGTTCGCTCTGGAGGGGCTGGATCAGGCTTCCCAGCTGCGGCAGGAGCCGGGTGAGTCATGCAAATCGGGGCTTTCGTTGGAAGTGAGGCTCTCGTGTGTGAGATAGGAGGGAGCTGCCATCAGCACCAGGGCTGCCGTGCAGGTGCCAAGGGCGGCTCCAGGGCCGGGTGCTCACCCAGGCGTGCTCGGGCCTGTTCCCTTGGTACAAGAAACAATTTTTACATGTCCTTGTGCTGAAGCTTCCAGCAGCCCAAGGGACCCTCAGACAGAAACTGCTGGTGGCAGCTGTTTGGCTGCTGGAAGGTCTGAGCAGTGCAATTATTAGCAGGCAGCTTCTAAACTGTCATCGTAGCATTTCATTAACAAAGTTTTAAAAGACATAATGAATTAACCTATTGAGAGAATTAAGCTTTAGCAGTGCTGGGTTTGAACTGAAAGAAGTTAAATGAATCTCTCTGCCTACATCCTGCCAAGCAGAGTCCCACTTGATGTGTCATGGTGGATGTGTACTAAACTCTTGGAACTCAAAAAGAAAAAGGTTTTAACTCCTGTTGGGGGCCTATGTGATTCATTTGGGAGATGTTTAAAGCCCAGACAGCAGTTACCTGTAGATGTGTTTTGTAGCACACATATTCTTTGTTTTACACCTGGAAAGGTCGGAAGAATTCGAGATGCAGCTGGGGGTGGGCACGGGAACCAAGCCCCCTGTGAGAGGGACACGGCAGAGGGGCAGCAGCCCTGGGGTGATGGGGGGAGCTCTGAGGAGAGGCTGCCCTGGGAGGTGCCTGGCTGGGATGGCTGCCTGGACACAGCTTTGGGAGTGCTGGGGAAAGGACACCCCTCAGCTGGGGCTGCATCAGGCGATGACTGTCTCCTAAAAATGAAAAGCAAACCCAGAATGGTCCAAAAGGCCCTAAAAGGCATCAAGAATTACAAATAGGGATTGAGCACTAATGAGAATATCTTAATTGGATCTCACAACCTGTAGAGGAGCACATTAGATTAAAATGAAAGTGAGCTTTGTGCTCTCAGGGTTTCAGTGTGAGAATGGGAGAGGAATGATTCATATTTGCAATTTGCGAGACTGGATTGCTTTTGAATTTGTAATTTTAACTTTTTACCTTGTCAGAAAATGATGAAATGCTATTGGGATGAGGTATTCGGGGTAGTTCTTATCACAGCACATGGCAGAAACATTTCCATGGTTTCAGAAACGTGGGTAGAGTTTCCTATTTAATCCTCTCCTTCCAGGTTAATTCCATTCTTCCTGTGGTGTCCAGCCTAACCCCCACTCACCAACCTGCTTTTGACTTCACCACCAGTGATATTTTCTCTTTGTGAATTTCTATCAATATTTAATACAGTGGTGTCAGTTTGCTGTAAGATGAGAGGAACTACTAGAAACCCTGAATTATACATCACGTGGCAGGCAGAAGCTGGAAGCGTTTTCTTTTGGACCCGAAGCTCTTGGGGCTGATCTCCAGGACCTGCAGCTTGAAATCCCAGTGATGGATGAGCCCCAGAAGAAACCGAGCCAGCGGCACGAGGGGCGGCCCCGCAAGGTGAGGTTCAAAATATCCTCGGCTTACAGCGGGCGAGTGTTGAAGCAAGTCTACGAGGACGGGCAGGAGCTGGAGCCGCCGGCCAAGGAGCACTCGCGGCGCTTCCTGCGCCACAGCTTCGAGCCCGAGGACCCTCTCTGCGGGCCCGGGCAGGGGACAGAGAGCAGCTTCTACTGGCCCACGGCCCTGACCGCCCGCAGGATCAGCGTGCTGCGAGAGGACCAGAAACACGGGCTCACGGGCACCGCGCCGCTGCTCCGCGACTGCCAGCCCGGCGGCAGCCACTGCAGGGTGAGTGCTGCCGGCTGTGCTGGCCCCTCGGGGGACCGGCCTCAGGCTCGGTCCTGCTCTGGTGACACAGCCCCACTGCAGGGTGAGTGCTGCCGGCTGTGCTGGCCCCTCGGGGGACCGGCCTCAGGCTCGGTCCTGCTCTGGTGACACAGCCCCACTGCAGGGTGAGTGCTGCCGGCTGTGCTGGCCCCTCGGGGGACCGGCCTCAGGCTCGGTCCTGCTCTGGTGACACAGCCCCACTGCAGGGTGAGTGCTGCCGGCTGTGCTGGCCCCTCGGGGGACCGGCCTCAGGCTCGGTCCTGCTCTGGTGACACAGCCCCACACTGCAGCCTCCTCCTGATAAAACTGTTTTGTCAGGCCAGGGCTTGAAAAGGGTGCTTGTGAATCTCCAGCCATTATTCCAGGAATTCCATATGCCGAATATGCCACACGTGGCAGGATCCTCAGGGTCTGTAGCAGTGCAGGCAGGAGGGAACAGCTTCTGCCAGCTGTGCTCCAGCTGTGCTCTGGCTTCTCCCAGTGCTGATCTGCATCTTTCCATTGGGTAAAAGAGAACATTTTCATATATAGTGATATCTGTACATGGGAATCCTGCTGTATCTAGATCAGTCAAATGTAAGGAGGATATTTAAGTTAATTAGATATATTTAAAATAGTGAAGTTGTGTGACTTCAGCTGGCAGAAAGCCAGTGCTGCCATCAGGGTATCAGGCGTCCACATCCTCTGGCAGCCAGAATTCCTCTTTGGCTACTTTGACAACCCCAGCTTAGTTTCACTGGTGATTTTCTTCACATGTACTTAATAGATAGAGAAGTGTTTCTTTAGTACTAATAAAGAGGCAGTACATGCACAGTATGTGTAAATACTTTTATGGCCTTGATTTGAACACACTGAAAGTCTGTTAGTTCCTGGCACTCATCAGCGCTGTGTGTGGGAAACCCAGATGGCTGATATTTGACCTGTTCACACACTGGACATGGAGCTTGCCTGAAAACATCAGACCACACTGAATCTCTCCTGCCCAAAGACAGAGCACTGCTGTGATCTTATCCACCCTGTTATTTTGGTTTGCATTCTTGGGTAAGGCTCCTCTCCCTCCCCAGTCTCCCCAGGCACAGATACCTGGAGTAACCACAGTGTCCAGTAGCAGCTTGTGTTCCACCAGCATGCCCTTGGTGCGTGGAGACAGCGTGTCTGTGCCACACACACCAGGCTCTCACTTCTGCAGGGGGCAGGACCTGTGATCACCTGCCTCCCCCTCCTGTTCCTCCCCACAGGGCAGCAGGAGCCCCACTGCCAGGAGGGCAGCAGCCACCTCATGGCAGCTGTGTGACTCAGGGCATTTTCTAGGAGAACATCTCCTTTTGCAGGGCTTCTTGACACAGACACTTGAGTGAAATATGAAGAGTGTGTAAAACAATAGGCCCCAGTAATTCCATATGACACCCAGAGAGGAGGGAGGAGGGACCAAGTGCTGCTCTCAGGGAAATGTTTCACCAAGTTTAGCTTTAAAATGGCTAGAAAAAAAAATATAAAATCACCCATTAGGGCTGTGCCTCGACCAACTTGCTGGGTGCTCTGGGGGTGGTCAGGGGAGCTGGCCTGGTAGAGGGGATGCTCTTCTGGAAGCACAGGGACCATCAGTGTTTGCACAGTGAATTTATACTGGTGAGGCACTGGTAACTTCCTTCTTCAGACTTCCCCAGTTGTAGATTTTGGCAAGATCATCATCTACACCAGCAACCTGAAAATCATCCGTGCACCGATGGACCAGAAGGAGCTCATGAGAAGAATGATCCAGACAGAGGGAATAAATGACTGGATGTTCGTGTACCGGGACAAGAAAGAACGATTTGGTGGTGGACATAAAAAAGATGGGGACAACAAGGTCACTTGCAACCAGCATGTGCAGGTAAGAGAAAATGGAAAGTGCTTTTCCCTTTAGCCCTGGTCAAACCACCCAAGCCCCATCCATATCTGTATCTGGCTCCCAAGCTTGGATGAAAAGCAGCACTCTGCTCCTCGTTTCCCTCAGGAGATAGTGACCAACACTGTGCTGAGATCATGCTCTGGGGACAGCAGTGCTGCTTCCAGGTGCTCCTGTCTCCCCCTGATTGCTTCCCCTGGAGATGGCTGGCATTTACAGAGCTTGGCTGGGCTCCATCCTTGTCACCCCTCCCAGTGGGATAAGTGCAGGCCAGAGTTTCTCCAGCCTTACAAGGCTAAACACAGCTGCTCTGTGGCTGAGACTGCTTCAGGCTAAAATTTTAGTATCAGCTGAAATAAGGTTGTGCCTTACATTTGCTTTCTCACGGGGGAGCCTTTATTGGCCAGAATCCCAATTAGTCTGGCCATGGTTTGATCCCACAAACCCCAGTGCTGTCTTGAGGAGCTGACACAGTTTCATGGAGCCCAGTCTGGGCCGTGCTGAGCGTGGCTCACCACCATCCCTCTGCTCCCACCAATCTCAGGGTGGGATTTGGAAGAGGCTGCTTGGCACAGTGGGAGAGAGGCAGGCACAAAGGACAGCTCGAGAGAAGGTGTGCATGGTGGTGATGAGGGCTTTGGGGAGAGAGGGTGACAAGCAATCCCTGGAGAAATGAAGCGTGGCTCAGACCTGAGGCTACAGGGTGGAAATGGTGTGATAAGAAGTGGCAGGAGGATGGGTGGAGCTGTGCAGAGAAAGATGAGTTTGGAGTATTTGTTATAAGCCCAGTCACATTAGCTTTTCATTTTCTAGCAGTAGCCACAAATTGTCCCCAAGCATGTGGGAGCCCTTTTGTCAAAGTCCTTGCTGTGGAGAACTGATTGTCATAGGCAGAGTGGTGTGTCAGGAGCAACCGTGATGGCAAAGACGGAGACAGAATTTCCCTCTTTCGAGAATGTTCTTGACTTTGGTATCTCACACCCACTAACAGATTTTTTTTCCTGCTGTCTGCTTCAGGAGGGCAGTGCTGACCACGGCTGTTCCCAGTGCAAAGGCTCAGGCTGTGCTCCCTGCTCGCTGTGCCATGGCAGCAAGTTCTCGATGCTGGCAAACAGATTCCGGGAGTCCTACCGGGCGCTGCGCTGTCCGGCGTGCGACGAGAGCGGGCTGCAGCCGTGCCGGGTCTGCGCTGCCTGAGCCCGAGCCTGAGCCTGAGCCTGAGCCTGAGCCTGAGGCGAGCCGAGCCCCGCCGGCTGGGGAAAGCACTCTGCACGTCTCGCTCCTCTGCTCCCAGACATCCTGCAGCCTGCCCTGCGAGCCTGTGCAGCCTTGCAGCCGGGCTGAGCCCCGGCTCTGCAGCGGGAACCTGTCCCTGACACCAGGTGCAGGGCAGGTGCATCCCTGACCCGGACGGAACGTTCAGCGTTCGGAGGTAAAGCACCTGTGCGAATGTCCCTGCAGCCGGAGCTCGGCCCGAACAGCTCCCGGGCTGCCCTGCCCCTCCCGGGGGTGCCTGAACAGCTCCCGGGCTGCCCTGCCCCTCCCGGGGGTGCCCGAACTCAGGGGGAATTGAAAAGCCTTCCCAAACCTGGAGGTATAAAAACGTGTATGTGAATTTACTATTCTAAATAGAAGTTATGAAGTTTTAGCCTCCCTCCAAGGAAGGGCTGAATTAAAACTCCCCTCTATGCTGCTCAGCACTTCTCAGGACCAGGCTGAGGGTGAGCAGGACAGCTCTTGCTTCATACTAACCTCATGTTGTAATCTGCAGCAGGTAAATTCTAATTAGTGAGATGAAGCAATGAAGGGGATCCTTTGCAGGCTGCCACTGGTGCACAGGGGCTGTGAGAGCCTGGGGTAAACAGGGGAAATGGTATTTTTTCTCTAAAGCAGTAACATTACTTTTTATATTCAGGAGTGATGTCAGTGCAGCCTTAACTCCCATATTACCTCTGATGAGTTAGAGGCTGCTCACATGTGCTTACACTGAGGCTGCAAGCCCAGGCAGGATAATTTATGGCCAAGTTTCTCTTTTCCTGTGGTAGGTTACACGGCTTCTCTGCAATACTGAAATTATTCAAAATAATACTGTTCTAGCTCCTACACTTCCACTTGTCTTCTGCTAAAATTGTGCAGTGGGTACTGAGAGTTTCTTTTTTAAAAAGTGTATCAATCTACAGGAGATACTTGATTGGCTTCATTCATCATATCAGTATCTGCGATGTGAAAAAATGTCCTTGGGGTGTCACTGAGGGCAGGTGAGGCTTCCCCAATCCCAAACTGCTGTCAGGCAGATCCCTTCCCTCAAACAGGACCTGTTTGATCTCAGTTTGGTGGACTTGGAGAGTCTGTTGGCTTAAGATAACAAAAAAGTAACTGGGCAAAATTGCCTGATGGTGCTTACAATAAAACTAGATGCAAATATGCACTTATAAAATCAATATTTATTGTTCTTTGGTACTTATAATGTTTCTCAACCACCGTCACTCCTCCTGGCTGTGTGGCTGCTCCCATCACGTGGACATGTCACTGGGGCAATGCCTGCAGCCAGGAGCTGAGCTCTGCCCTTGCTCAGTCCTATCCCTCAGGTTCCAGTGTCCTGGAGACTGCACCAAGCAGAGCAGGGATTTGCTTCCCCAGCTTCCAATGTACTCCTTTTATTTTTGGTAACATGCTGACTTGATTTACCCAATAAATGCTCTTATTTCACACGGCAGAAGTTTGAACTTTCCTACAGCATCCTGGTGAGCTGAGTATCGAGGCAATGGGCCACTTGTCACACGTTTCTGGTTTTATTTCTGCTGCTTTCAGAACCCCCCATCCCTCCCTCCCTCCCTGGCTCCCCACTGGGCTGGTGGCACAGGGTGGAGGGTGCCAGCAGAGCCCCAGCACTGCCCTGCCCCAGCCTGGCTCTGTCACCCCCTCAGAGGCACAGATGTGACCCTGGCCATGGCCCAGCCCTGCTGGCAGAGCCCAGGCAGTCGCTGGCAGCCCAGGCTGTGACCAGGGCTGGTGACAGTGCCCAGGGCTGGTGGCAGTGCCCAGGGCTAGTGGCAGTGCCCAGGGCTGGTGGCAGTGCCCGGGGCTGGTGGCAGTGCCCGGGGCTGGTGGCAGTGCCCAGGGCTGGTGACAGTGCCCAGGGCTGGTGGCAGTGCCACAGGCACCTGCACTGTGCAGCCTGGCTCCTGCTGCTGCCATCCCAAGAGCTGCACAGTAACTGCTGCTGGGTAACCTCCTATCAGAAGTTGCCAGGTCTTTCTTTACAAGCTGGATTACTTTGTGGGTCAGGGTAGGAGTGGAAGATGACGTGTTGCACTTCTGCAAAAAAATAACAAGTTTTTCCTGTTTGCTGAAAGCTGGAAGATGACGTTGGGCTTGCTGAACTCACCAGGCTTCTGCATGTGATCTCAGTGGGGTCAGCTGAAGTGTCTCTGATGAGAATAGTGGATGCAATAGAGGAATCTTTAAAAAATGTGGTGGCACTGTTTTGGTTTAATTGATCACCTATTTTTTTCTGACGTTTAATGGCTCAATAATAGAAGCAGACCCCTGAAGTGCTGTTGTGCCCTATACAAAACCCCAAACTGTCCTGTATATGATATTTTTTTACAAAGGAAAAATCCAAATATCCTCACAACTGCCAGGACTTTGAACTGTAAAAATAGACAAAGATGTTTAGTCTGGAGTCCATTTCTCGTGGGTTTTTTGTTGACTTTCTACGGCTGTTCTTGTTTTGCCTTAGAACAGGAGCACACAAAAAGGCATTTAAGGGTTCCCCGAAAGAGAAAGCAAACCCAAGAGCAAAAAGGCAACCATTTCTTCTGTTGCCCTGCTACAGAACTCCAGAGCTGTCTGTGGCAGCTCGGGCAGCCTCATTCACTGACTGTTGTTGGCTGCCACACCATGGCCAAGCGGTGGAGGTGCTCTGAAAGGCGTGGGGAAACCTGGAGCACACTCGGAAAAGAGAAGTCAGGGCCACGTCCTCTGACTTTCTTGAGTGTTTGGCGGCTCGAGGTGAAAGGAGAAGCAGTGTTAGTGCTCTTGGTTGTGAAGGGTTTGAGCCAAGGCAGAGGTGAAACTGGACTTGTTTCCCATGTTGCACGTCCGTGTGCTCGGGAAGGGCAGCTGGAGCTGAGCAGTGAGGGTGACAGCAAGGCCAGGAGTGCAGCTGGGGGGTTCAGACAATCCTTTTTGTACGTGGCAGCAGCGCTGCATGGCTCTAACCCGGAACACAGCAGCACTGGGGAGGTGATTCCCAGAGTCACTAATAAATGCCTTGGGTAAAGCTGACTTGAGGGCTCCTGCCCTGGTTCTCTCTGTTGAGACTCTGCAGGCGGAGCCTTGGAATGTTGTTGTGCTGCAAAACAGGGTGGGAAGGTGTGACCAGACAAGCTCTCAGAGCAGACCAGAGCCAAAGCTGCTGGGGTTCTTCAAGGGCATGTTAGTGCCAAGACATCTCCCGGCCCACAGGAATCCCACGCTGTGCATCAGCTGAACTTGTGGTCCATGAGGATGGAGCACAGAGGTCCCCTGGGCAGTGGGAAGCGCCATTGTGGGGTTTGGGCTTTTTGGGTGGCCTTCAATTGATTTCAGGGATCGTTTTAAAGTGAGTCCATGACCTGGGAACAAAACATTTCATTCAAGTGTGGTGAATTGATCTGTATTTGAAATATGCATGTTTGTATGTGAAAGGGTTTTTTATTTATCAATCTTTATCACAGTAACTAATCTGTGCAGTGGGTTTTTAATTTATGTTTATTCCCAGCCACCACCCTTCCAAAGCAGAAAACAAGTGGAGGAATCTGGAAAGCTTTAGCTGAATTTGCAATATCACTGCCTTATTTCACTGCAGTTAAAAAAGAAAGAATCGGAATGTTTATGAATTTTAACATTATTATTTTTGCAAGTCTTTGAGGCTGTCGTTTTGATTTATGTGGGCTGCATTTGATCTGCATGTAAACCCAGCCCTTCATTGCTTTGAAATCTTTTGATTTTATACGAACCCTTCTGTGTGAGCTGCAGAACTCAGTGCAGCCCGGGTGGCTGGTGATTCCCCTCCAACAACAACTGAGAAACGCTGCTGGCACCTGCTGCTTCTGGAAATGATGGCACACATCCCAGCCAGCAAAGGTACGTGGGCTCTGACTCCCTGGATTCGGAATAATGACCAATGCAACCAATCCTGCTTGTTGCTGTAAGAGGAAAACCATGGATGTGTTTGCTGGATGATGAGAGAGAGCACAGAAATTCTTGGTGTAGTTTTGTTTGCTGGGTTTTTGCAAGGGAAGAATGGCCAGTTCTGGTTGGAGCAATGCCAGGGATGGCCCCAGAGCCCCTGGGACCCCCATGCTGAGGTGCTGAGGGTTTCTGGAAACACTCAAAGCCAAGAGTAGGATGGGAAAAATAATTCGGAGCTGCAGGTGGTTACAGGCAAAGTCAGCTTTGTGGTTGCTTTAGGTCCACTCAGTGTGATGGAGGAGAAGAGTCCTTGAAATAAGCAAATCACTCCGGAAAATAATTTATTACAGGAGCTCGTTAACGATCTGGGGAGAAGTGTGCACGCTTTGTGGGGATACCTGTCCCTGTTTCCGAGGCCTTCGCATTCTGAGGGATGGCGTGCGGGGCTGGGCGGCGCCGAGAGCCGGGGACGCGGCTGCGGGCGGGGACTGGGGCGGCCAAGGAAGCGAGGGCCGGGGACCCTGAGCCCGGGGGTCCCTGAGCCCGGGGGTCCCTGAGCCGGGGGACCCTGAGCCGGGGGACCCTGAGCCCGGGGGGACCCTGAGCCCGGGGGGACCCTGAGCCCGGGGGGACCCTGAGCCCGGGGGGACCCTGAGCCCGGGGGGTCCCTGAGCCGGGAGGTCTGTCCCGCATCTGTCCCGGGTCTGTCCCACGTCTGTCCTGGGTCTGTCCTGGGTCTCTCCCGGGTCTGTCCCGGGTCTGCCCCGGTGCGGGGCCGGGCCGGTTCGCCGCGCGGTGCTGCGGAACGGCCACACGGTGGCGCCACTGCCCGAGAGGTGTCGGGGACCGAGCGGGGACAGCGGGGACAGAGACCGGGGACAGAGACCGGGGACAGAGACCGGGGACAGAGACCGGGGACAGAGACCGGGGACAGCGGGGACAGAGACCGGGGACCGAGCGGGGACAGCGGGGACAGAGACCGGGAACAGAGACCGGGGACAGAGACCGGGGACAGCGGGGACAGCGGGGACAGAGACCGGGGACAGAGACCGAGGATACCGGGGACAGAGACCGGGGACAGAGACCGGGGACACCGGGGACGGACACCGGGGACACACACCGGGGACAGCGGGGACAACGGGGACAGACAGCGGGCACAGCGGGGTGTGGAGGGCCGGGCGCTCTGGGGCTGCCCGAGCTCCTGCCCCGCTCTCTTCGCCGCCCGTCCGGCTCTCAGCCCGTGCCCGGTCAGCGCCGCTCCCGCCCGGTGCGAGCCCGAGGGGATGGGGCTGTGCTGCCCCCGGAGCTCCCGGAACGCAGCGGGACCAGCGGGACAGCCCGTCCCGCCCCGGGGAACGGGACCCCGCAGGTGGCTGTGCCTGGCTGGACACCCGGGGTCTGGGGCTCTTCACCTCTCCCGGTCATTACACCTGCTTGGAGACTTGTAAGGTTATTTCTTTCACGGTTACGTGCAGGAAATTGAGTCTATTTCTGTTTAAATACTGGGGTAATAGAGCCTGCTATTTAGTGAAAGATTTATGTAAATGGCTCTTTGTTTCACACGATTGGGCCTCGGAGAGTGCGAGTTACATCGATAATGTAATTATGCCACTGCTGCCATTTCAAAGCAGCACGAAGTGGAGAAGCCTCCAATTTTGGTATAGAACAGGCCTTGAAAACCTTGTGCTTTTAAAATCAACTTGTATTCTGCAGCAAGGAAAAAGAGTAGAGCTAGGTTTATTGAACAGATTTTTTTCTGGAATTGTCAACTTTTTTAGCTTAGAACACAAGATTCCTTTTACATCAGAATTTTGTTACATCAGAGTTTTGAAGCACGTGTGATTGCACATTGTAATTGCACTACATAACTGTGTTAGCCTTAAAATGCAGTTTCCCTGCCTTTCCTAAAGCTTCGTGTTTTCCTTCATACCAGGCTGATGGCAGTGTTTCTTTATCCTGGCATTTCTATTAGCATGGAAGTCACAGCAATGTTCCAGTATTATTTGAGATCACTAAATTATCTTGTGCTTTACAGTATACTTTGTCATCCAGGTGAATGCTGATTGCCTTTTGCAACAGGGAGCTGGGTCCCTTCTGTGTCTCATTCCCAGTCATTCTGTAACCTCCCAGTTGGGGTGTCCATCCTCAGAAGTCCTGTTTTGTGCGTGCTCTTCTCACACAGGATGGCGCCCTACGGCAGCCCGCGCAGTGTCTGGGATGTGTGAGCTGTTGTGGCACCACGTGGGAAACCAGGGCTGTAGGGCCTGGGGGGGAAACAACCCAATTTCTTCCCGCTACAGGAACTGCAATCAGATACTCATTCTGGATGAACGAGCAACTCTCAGGCATTATATTTTTAGTCCCCAATGCTTTAATCCCCAGAGTTTGAGCCCCTAAGTTCTCTGTCATGCATTTAGAGATGCCTTTTGGTTTAGTGGTGATTTTTCCTGCCAGGCTTGGTGAGCGAGCTGTTTGTGAGGGAGCAGAGAGCCCAACGCTGCTGTCAGTGCTGCCCTTCCTGCAGGGGCAGGGAACTGCTCCTGGCCACTGCTCCTGCTGAGAGCTCTCCTCTGCTCTCTGCTTCTGGAGATGCTTCTTGTTATCCACACGGTGTGTTTGTTCCAGTTCAGAAACCAAACCCAATGAAGTTTTGTTTCCCAGGTCCCACCAAATGCAGCTGTTTGAGAAGGTGCTCCATGATCCCAAAGAATTCCTTCCCCTGGGCTGCCTGCCAGCTGGCTGCTCCTCCGGGAGCATTCTGTTCTTGATCTGGGTCATTAAATATTAAAAGGCAAAGTGATTCTAAAAGCCAGCCGTTTTTTAGAAGTACTAAATAACTGTAATTTGTTTCCTAATAGATAGTTTTGTCCTTGTCACTGAGTCCAACTCAATAGAAAAAAAGTGTGTGATGAGGCAGGAGTGCTCTGTAAATCCCGTGCCCAGTGTGTTTGCCTGGGGAATGAGCCTGGGAATAGCAGGGCGTGGGGGCAGGATTAAACTAAAGCTCAGTCTGGATGCTGGGCTGCTCCCTCTGAGCTTTTCTCTCACCCAGTCACTTTGCACCCAGTGCTGCCAGGAGGAGGGGGCCCTGCCTGGCCGTGGGAGGGGTCCTGTCCCCCCAGCCTGGCACGGGCACGGCTGCAGTGCTCTGGGGCCCAGGGCCACCACGGTGCCTGTCAGTGCCACCTTTGTCCCCTGAGCTGTGCCAGGGGCCGGGGGGCAGTGCTGGGTGCAGGTGCCCTCCTGAGGCACGGGGCCCGTGGCAGCCCCATCACAGCCCTCTGGCAAAGCAGCAGCAGCACTGGGTTATGCTTAAAAAAACCCAGAAATCTTCCCCAAGCGCTCTGTAATTTGCCAGCATTTCTGCTTGTACTCTTTTGTGCTGTAAACTCTTCCAATTCTTTGTTTTTATTTTAAAAATGGTAATATATGCTGCTGTGACTCTTCCCTTCTGACTCTCTTCTCTCATCAGGTTTGCATTTGGGGATTACTTACTGGAGACTTGCAATGTGCCAGAATGTAATTCCTGAAATTGTAAGAAAGGTAATTTAGTCAAGCTGTAAAGCCCTAATGCTTTGCTGTGGTTTGTCTTGTTTAAAAGGATCACATTTCCTCAAATGGCTTTCTTTAAGAATTAGAGAAGCTGCTGTTAAAGAGGAGTCCGAGCCTTCCCCCTGCTGCCTGCTCCAGGTGGGCTGTGTGCCTTGCACAAAACTGCTGGAAATTGGCTCTGCTGATCCTTCCTTGGCCTGATGGGCTGTCAGTGGCAGGAGGGGAAGCGTGAAGGTGAGGTGACCTGCAGGGTCTGGACATTTCCTGAGGGCTGAGTAGCTCCCCTAAACCTTGAAGCATTTGTGTGCCCCTGAGGAAGCTGAGAGCTCCTGTTTGGGGTAACCTGGCTGATGTGCCCTCCAGAACCCTCAGTCCTGCCTCTGAGGCCAGTAGTACTGGCCAAGCACTGAGAACTGATCCTACCCTATCTTGTTTCTTTCTTTGTTTGTTTGTTTATTTAAATCTATAATTCTTCCATTCCCCAGGCTGTTAACCTAAGCCTACTTGGAGGAAGAATCTTGAGTACTCAGGAAAGAAATACAGCTCTGCAAGCTCACTGTCTGACATGGACACAGGATGTGTCCTCTGCCTGTGAGGAGCCTGTGAGACTGGGAGAACTGGGAGGGAACTGGGAGCACCCAGCCTGGGGAGTGCTGGGCACTGGGCAGCAGAGCCCCAGTGCCTGCTCAGGGGCACAGACTTTCAGAAATGGCTTTTTGTTGCCTCTTGGAGCCTTGCAGTGAGAGGGGTTTGAATAAGATTTCTCAGGCCTTGGATGCACTTGGAGCAGCAGCTGTAGGTGTTCTGTAGCTCTCCTCTGGCTTGTTCACACAAGGTTGGGTTCTTTGGCCAGAGCACAAGTAATTGCTGGAAATTAATTTTCTGTGCTGCTCTGCAGCCGGAGCAGGCTGCCCGCTGCTCTGCACAGCAGGTGAGGCAGAGCCTCTGCTTTGCTCTCATGTCCACCAGCAGATGCTTGCACAGACGTTAAAAATGATCAGCTCCCTCCTGCTAGCCAGCCCTTGGCACGGAGCGTGCTCCTTCCCAAACCATTCCCTTTCCTTTCCTCTGGGGCTGTCTGCTGTGCCCAGAGGCGTGAGCTGCCCCAGGGCCTTGCCTGGAGATCCTGCCCTGTGCAGAGTGGAACCTGCAAATGTCTGGATGCACATTTACAGCAGGATCAGAGTGGAATTTCTAATTCCTGTAGCTTTGAAATGAGCAGGTATGTGATACATGTGACTGTCTTAAAAAAAAAAAAAAAAAAAAAAGGTTTATTTCCAGCTGATGTCAACCCCATTAATTCCTACTTTGTTCTGGTGTCTCTTGTAATTCATCGTTGCTTTTGCCTGGTGCTGTTCCCTGGGAAGTGTGGCAGGGCTGTCCAGCAAGGTCCACGTGACTTCAGAAAGCTCTGAGGATGTTTAAGAGAAAACCCAGTAACTTCAGAAAAAATTAAATCCCTTGTGGCTCAGGCATTTTTGAAAGCCCACTCTGGGCTGCTGGACACATTTCTCTGGCTTTTTAAACTGTTTTGTTTCAAACGTTTCCCCTCTTGTCCCCTCTGGGGCTTCCAGAGCTGCATTGCAGCTATGAATGTTGGTCCTGTTGGTGTAGAGGCTTTCAGTGCTGCAGCTGGTCCCTCCCTCACGCCCTGTGTTCAGGTGTTTCAGCCTGGGAAGGTGCTGTCCCACCCTGCAGGGGCTGTGCAGCCTGTGTTCAGGTGTTTCAGCCTGGGAAGGTGCTGTCCCACCCTGCAGGGGCTGTGCAGCTCGGGGCCAGCCCTGGCAGAGGCTGCTGGCTGTGGGGGCACCTCTGCAGGTTCCCCACCCTGCCCCCAGCCCTGCCCTGGGCCCCGGGGCCGCTCACCTGCCCCGCCCGGGGGTTCAGGGACGGCCAGGTGTGCACAGCGCAGCGCTGTCACCTCCACAGCAGTCCCTGCAGCTACCTGCATCCAGCACTTGCTGGCTGGACAAACAGGTGTGAAATTCCAGCACGGAGCGATGTACAGCGACACTCACGTGTGAAGAGAAGGAGCTACGCAAAGGATCTGGCATCAGAAACACACGGCTGTACAACGCAGCGAGGAGAGAAAGGCAGCGAGGAGACCCCCGCCGGTGGGGAAACCGTGCATCGTGCCCCTGAGGAGAGAGCAGCGGGGAGAGAACGATGTAACCTGAGCACGGACAGGAGCCTGGCCTTCCCCGCTGCTGGGCAGGTTCCAAGAGCCGCCCCCGGGCCTCGCCAGGGCGCTGGAAGCGAGCGGAGGAGGAGCAGGCAGCGCTGCTCCTCGGCCGGCCCGTGCGCGCTGCGGCGCCGCTGGGCTGGTGCGAGCGGCGGGGCCGAGAGGGGAGCGCAGAGCTGCCCGAGCTGCTCCGCCCTGAGCCCCCGGGGCTCCGTGCCGGGCTCTGGGCACTGCCCGCACCTCGGGGCTCGGGGCTGGGCTCGGGGCTGGGCTCTGTGCTGGGCACTGCCCTGGGCTCTGTGCTGGGCACTACCCTGGGCTCTGGGCTGGGCTCTGGGCTGGGCTCTGTGCTGGGCTCTGTGCTGGGCTCTGGGCTGGGCTCTGCCCTGGGCTCTGTGCTGGGCTCTGCCCTGGGCTCTGTGCTGGGCTCTGTGCTGGGCTCTGCCCTGGGCTCTGCCCTGGGCTCTGTGCTGGGCTCTGCCCTGGGCTCTGTGCTGGGCACTGCCCTGGGCTCTGTGCTGGGCTCTGCCCTGGGCTCTGTGCTGGGCTCTGCCCTGGGCTCTGTGCTGGGC
>VZUI01057115.1:0-19585 GCA_013401135.1 Cettia cetti | reverse complement strand
TCCACCAGGTTTTAACAGCTGGGCCATTATCAGAAAGCATCCACGCCCCTCCCCCCGTAGTTACAAGAGACAAAAAAACTACATTTCCCAAACTGCTTTCAACAGATGAAATAGAATACACATTTTTTGGTTCCATAACCCAAGACACCTGCTCAGAAATAAAAGCAAGAAAAACCAAGATATTCTTTATTAGTGGCAATAATAGTAGTACTATTAGTACTATTGATATAATTAGTGCCATAATTATCATACAATATATTATTATCACTTTTATTAATATCATCATCACCATCCTCATTATCATTTAACATAATATCTTTAAGAGATTCAGAGCTGTAAAATACACTGGTTTGTGGTCAATATATATTATTATCACTATTATTAATATCATCATCATCATTTTCAATAACAATATTTTTAAGAGACTCAGAGCTGTAAAATATACTGATTTGCGGTCTAAACAGTGAGTTGCAGAGATACTGATAATAATTTTACAGTGGCCACTGGGGCACACATGGATTACCTTTTGAAGGCACATCCTAGAAAAACATGCATACCCACATATCCTTCTAAGGAACAGATCCTCAGTCAGGCTGTGTAGACTGGGTGCTAAACTTGAACTACGAAAATCTTGGCAGAGGGTCCTCTGGGAGCTTGAAGGAATGCCACTGCCATCCTTAGACACAGTTTTCTTTATTTGTGTCGGCTTTGCTTCCAAATATGAAATGTGCCAAACAATGTAAGGTCTGTGCTACCTTCTAGAACAGTGGGTGTTTATGCTGTGAACCAGGAGCATGGAGGACTGCAGGGGTGCACAGCCCCTGGCATTGTGTGGGAGGACAGAGCACAGCCACAGCAACTGGACTTCTGTCACTTTTTTTCTCAACTTCCTAGTGGCAAGTACCTTCTCAAAAAACCATGCCTAGGCTTTGTTTTGGTAGGATCTCCTGCTTCATACCAACAGAGATCTTAGGAGTCAACTAACACTCATGTACCAGGACCTAAAAAACAAGAGCTGGAGAGATAAGAAAATGATAGGATGCTGGAAACAGTGCAGATGATATACGATGTGCCTTTTCTCACTGTTCACTGATAAAACGTGCTGCTTAAAAATACAGAGAGTGAACTATTGCACTACACTATTCTGTAAAAATACGAGGAAGCTTGAAGACCATGTCTCTATTTTCAGTCCTTCCAGAGTTCTTAGGCTCTGATATTCTACCAAATTGATGGTGTCCTGGTTTTGGCTGGGATAGAGTTGCTTTTCTTAGTAGCTGCTATGGTGCTGTGCTTTGGATTTAATATGAGAATAACGTTAATGAGACAATGAAGTTTTAGTTGTTGCTAAGTTCTGCTAGAGTCAAGGAGTTTTCAGCGTCTGTTACTCTGCCAGTGAAAAGGTGCACAGTAAGCTGGGAGGGAACATGGACAGGACAGCTGATTTTCCATACTGTAAAGTGTCATGCTCAGTAAATAACCTGAAGGGAGCTTGCTGGGTGATGATTGCTGTTGGGGAATGGGTTGGGCAGGGGGCAGCAGGTGGCAAGGGATTGTATAGTGTATCACCTGTTTCTTTTGGGCTTTTTTCTTCCATTTGTCTTTCCTTCTCATTGTTGTTGTTGTTGTTACTACTACTATTATTGTTGTTGTTATTATTGTTTTTATTATTATTGTTATTATTATTGTTGTTATTGTTGCTGTTATAATTAATATTATTAGGTTTATTTTTTTTCTCCAAGGAGAAAAAATAAACAGAAAAATATGAATAGGTGATCTGTGTTTAAAAAAATGAGAAACATAGGAATAAAATGAAGTATGCAACATCTTATCAGTGCTCATGGTTGCTTTTTGCTCATCTGGACAATACCTAAGTATTGACTCATCATTATTTCAGATTTTTATTTCACGGCATTTTCAGCTGCATATTACCTTACCATCTTGTCACCCAGACTGGCATTCATTCTTGATATATACATCTTGCATACCACAGCATAATCATATTACAGTTCTTCAGAGTACTTTAATTCTGCTATTTTCCCATCCTTTCTACACATCAAAGCTTTTCTTGCCTTTCCTGGATAGACTGACTTTGTGCTAAAATTAAGACCAATGAGTCAAACTCTTTCCTGTTTGCTTGCTTTTAGAAGTCAGAATTTCTAATCAATCTGTTTGCTTAGGACTATTTTCAGAACACTTACTACCTTCATAGTGACACTCTTTTATTTGAGCATCTATACACAGCAATAGATGTGTATTCTTGTCAAAGGATTTAAAAATCCTCATATGATAGAAATGCAGCATAGATATGTGACAAGCAACCATGAATGTTTCTGGCAAAAGCAATGTTTTCCAAAATTTGAGCTTTTGTTGACTTGTTTGGAAGGCCACAGTAGATGTGAGCTATTTGCATTGTTAGCAGACAGTACCATGGAATGTTACACAGATGATGAAACATTCATATTCTAAAGCCTTTGATACCAAGAAAATCACTATAATGTTACCAGAAAGAGATACATAAGTTACCAAAAGTATTTGTTTTTTGCACCAATAGGGGTAGTCTATGAAAGGCCATGCGGTATTTCCCACCTTTCACACATTTCATTCAATGCCTTGATACTGGAAAACATAGATGTTTTGCGTGCAACCCAGGTGCTTTAGCTAAATACAATATCCCACACCAGAATAATGTGTCTTGCACAGGGACTCATTACCACAACAGTTTAAAACTGCTTGTAAAGTAAGAGTGATGCAGAGAATGGGCCATAACCTACCCTGTGATCAGATGCTGCCTTCAACACCTCAGGGTTCTCAGGATCATTTAATCTATCTTGGTGGAAGCCAATACTATCTTGGGATGTATTCATCCTAACCTCCTTGGTGACTGTGTGGGCTCCTGGGCACAGAGAAGATTGTGGGCAGAAGTGAGATGAGAGCACCTGCATCCTGCAGACTGCCTTCCACCCTGGCAACCACATGGTCCACACTGAGTACCCATTATCACCAGAATAGCTGGATTGCTGGAGTATGACAGGTGTGGCACAACACTCTGTTATGCCTTTTGTAGTCCTAATTGCTAGTTTCTGGAAAGAACAAAAAAAAATTTCTTATAGCTAAATAAATACGCATGGAAATCCCTTTACAGCTTCAGATGAGAAACTGAATAAAATGCTTTTCCACAGATCAGTAATATCCATAGATACAAGCTAGAACTTTATTTTTCAGCTTAATTGTCATGGTACTGAGTTTGTTATTTCTAACATCTCAATAAACTGGTTTCTCATAATTGAATGAAAGTTACTGTGCATTCACAACCCTCTATTTTCATAGCTGTCAAGGGAAAAATTAAGACTGCTTGGTTTTGGATTTGCTAAATGCTTTATTTTTACAAAGTGTCAGTTTATCAGATCACCTGATATCACATTCCCATCACCTCCAAAGCTGTCCAGATTTGAGCTCATAGTTCGGTTCTGAGAAAGCCCCTCAGTGTATTCAGCCACTTCTCAATGATGGTTACCCTCTGCAGTGCAGATGCCCTCTGGGCATCAAATGTTACATCTTGTACAAAGGTTTTTCACATTTTTGGGCAATTTGAAAACTAAAGGTTTTTCTTGTCTTTTCAATTTTGGAAACTCAGAAAAAGCCTTTTCTGCTTAGCTTTAATTAATCTTGTTCTTACAAAGGATGTTCAAGGACTTTGTTTAAAAGTCCTCAGTTATATTTAATAGTATAATTGTGTTTATTTTTTTTTCCCCTTCTTAATATGCACCCAGAGCAAAGAAATGGGAGGTGGGCTTTTATGGTCTAGGGAGTAGTAATGCCATTTCTCTTTGTGAAAATAGATATTCAAATCTTTCGTGGAAAATAGTTACATTGTTAACAGAGTCTACTGCTGAGGTATTTTGCTTTCAAAGTTAGATACATGAAATGCAGCTGCAGTTGAAAGTAATCTGGTTTTCACTGTCAAGTAATTATTGCTCACCTAACATCTTTTGGGAAATAAAATTATCTCCTACATTTTTAATGGTATTTTTTTTCCTTCCTATAAAGTTCTTATTGGTCTTGCTATCGACCTCTGATATGATCTGCTAGCTCTATATATTGTACAAAAAGTTAAAAGAAGATTGGCAAGATGGATTGCTGTAAGGAATGGTTTTTCACGTTGTAGGCACTTTGGAGTATTTAATACAACTTTGTTTATGTATTTTTAGGTTTACTTCATGCCAGAAACTACAAGGGGTAAATATGAGATAATTATATTCTACTTCAAAAGTGAACCATTGGTACCTTAAAAGAGACTACCTGATGAAAATTTGCCTTTTTTACTAGAAATAAAACAGCCCCTGTTGTTCCAAATGAACAAATTTTGGTTGGTTTTCTTACCTTAATGATGTAAGCAACCACGATTCAGAAAT
The DNA here is from genome assembly GCA_013401135.1 of Cettia cetti. Classification (NCBI taxonomy): domain Eukaryota; kingdom Metazoa; phylum Chordata; class Aves; order Passeriformes; family Sylviidae; genus Cettia; species Cettia cetti. The sequence goes on along the minus strand of VZUI01057115.1, from coordinate 15,173 downwards.
GGTGTCACATGTTTTTAAAATTGTCTGTTGAGATGTCTGTTGGCAGGACTGTATTTTTAAGCTCTTTGTAGGTCTTCAAAAAAACCCACAGGAGGAAAATGCAATGGGAAGGAATATCTTTTCATACCAAAGACAATTACACTTTCCCATCCACCACACTCCACACTCATAGGTAGCTGGCATCCTATGATTTCTTCCATCCTTGTTGCAAAGTAGTTTTTTATACATTTATGCATGATTTCATCTACTTCTCTTTGAGATTGTATTGGCTGTTCAACATCTGCAGAAAAACTTAGCTCTCTGTCTCAAAGTTGAATTTCTAATGACTCATTTATCTAACAGTTCTAGTGTTGGCTGTAATACAGGTTTTGACAACCCCCCAAAGAAGAAACATACCAATCGTGTTCTTACTTCCACCATCATTTTCCCAGAGGCAATGGATCCAAATCAAACCTTTTTTCTTTCTTTACCTTTAATCTGAAATACTCTCCAGGTGAGGATAACTGTACAGGGATCAGAATCATGACACAGCAGTCACTGGATTCTGATTATTGACAATTTTCACAGCTGTCATACAGTATCTCAGTTTTAATTGGTTGTACTAATAAAAGGAGCATTTCTGTGCACTGAGAAGCAGGCTATTCTCATATAATTTAGACAGCCTGCTGTAAGCAGCCTTGTGGGTAAGTATTTAGAGACTGCTACTTACTACAAAAGACTTCCCTGAAATTAAAATAGTGAATTTGAAATTAAAATAGTGAATATGCTACATTAATAAAGTCATAAGCCATACTCAGCAGAGCTGCTCTGTGTCACTGGAGAAGTTTTAATCAATCAGATTGTGTTCTTTTTTTTTAATAGTGTTCCATTTGAAATTGTTCAGAGACTTGTCTTAAAACAGAAGAACATAATTTAGTTTTTTAATTTCTTGAACCTCAGTGGTCACAGCAATTGAAGATTTTGCATAACTAAAAAAATAATAAAAATATTTTGTCTGGATTTAACATTTAGTCCTATTTAATTATTTGCTTCCCTAACATAGATGGAATGAGGTAGTAGCATAATAGCTTGAGATCCCAATATGTCAGTTATCAAATCAGGTCAAAAAAGACATTAAATATAACAAGTGCTGATTATAATGATGTGTCCTCAATCTAGAAAACTGTTGTATTGGTTGGGAGTTATCTTATCTTTCAAGTTTTAATTATCTTTCTAGACAGAATCAACTGCAAGTTTTGATGAAAATACCATATGTATTACTGGGATTTGGAAACGCTGCAAATAAACTATTTTTGGCAATTTTTAACAGATTAAGCAACACTACAGACTATTCTGTACCAGTACCAGTGGGATTTGAAACTAGATCAATTAATAATTGTCATTCAGCAATTAATCTATCACCTACTCTTCTGTATGGAAATTAACATTGTGTTACTAAGAACAACTTTTTAATGAACAGATTTCCATTTGAAATTTGTAATCTAATGAAACTGAAATTATTTTTTTCAGTATGACTTATATATTCCAAGTTTCTTCCTGTTTTTTTTTTTTCAAGTCCACGCTTTAGCTTGTTGGAAATGGTCAAAAATCAAAAGAGCTACTAAAATAATATAAAATTTAATCTTTATGGCATAACAAATGCAGATCTTGATCTTAAACTACTTTTATAATTCTTGGAGCCTAAGGCCATTTGAGTACTTGTGGTTTAGAGTAAATATACTTGTCTTCAGTTAAACATTTCTTTTCTCTGTTTTCTAATCTGACTTCTACTGTCATATAGAGAATTCAAGATAAGCGTTTGCTTGAAAAATTCCCAGTGACTCCAATGGGCTTAAGAAGATTGTCCAAGAGTGTATATGCTCAGCTGGACCCCAGATAATATCAGAGACAGACCCAGAATTGCACCACCTTCTCTCACTCCCCTATGTCCTCACCCCCAAGGGTAAGAAGGAGTGGGTGGGTGATCAGGCCAGAGGGAGCAGCATCACATCTGTGATCAGTGTCTAAGGGACTCCAGGCATGAAAGGATGCCCATCTGCTGTGCTGTTCAGACACAGCCTAAGTGCACATGCTACAGGACTCTGGCAGCACTACTGCAGAGACATCTTTCTTTCTTTCAAAAAATAGAGCCAGTAAAACCTTGTAAATGCAACATCCATTTTACTAGGCTAAACCAAAAGGCAGTAAAAGAAAGAGTCAAAGGGTTTGGTTCATCTCATTTTCTCTCAGTGTAACTTCAGGATAATTCATATATCTTCTAAGAATAATTTTATGTTGAATATTTTTTTCAAGGACCAAAAAGGTTTTATACATGTACAGGGTTAATATGTAATTCAAAGATTTTTTTTTTCTTCAATGAAAATTATGTATAGAGATACACTCGTGTATGTCTCTGTGTGTGACTTGAATGGCTTTTATAATGATAGACATCAATATTACTCATTAGAAAAAGAATGTGTTCTGATAGCACATATATTGCTTAAAGCTGTTGGCAAAATGCATTATCAAAAAAAAGAACATTTTTCTCTTGGTGATATAATTTATTTATTGTTCCTATTGCATCTTCTACAGATACTGAGATACTGAATCATTTGTTTCATTATCTCTTTGTACTTTCCAAACACAAAATCCTTATCTACAGAGATTTCAGTCATATTCAAATTCTTTCTAAAAGGATTTGGAACATACTGGTTTTTCTTTCATTTGTTGGAAACAGATATCACTGCTGACATCTGAATTAAAATGACTCTTTTAGGCAAAACAGCAGGACAACTTTAATTTTGTTAGTATTTTGAAGAAAGGAGATAAAAAGGCTATATCATTTATAGTGTATTAAACAGAACATAAAAATGTCATTCTAGTATTCTGCACAAACAATCCCTTTATTCAAAGGATGAATATTGACACTATCACTGTTGTAGAGGTTTTGAAATGGAGTAACAAACCTGTTGTGACTGTTACTATCACAGTGCTAGTAGCCATTTTTCAGCTTCCTGCTATAACTGTTTGCATTCATTTCTCTGGGCCTGTCACATACCAAATTAATACATACACAGTGATCCTCATTAACAGGAAACTGGTACTTACCATAGTTTCCAGTACCCACGAAGTGAGCATCTCATCTTCTAATTCCTTCTAAGCATAAGGAATTCTGCAGTTATTGCATCGTGTGCCAAAAACTAACAGGTAATCTGGCAGTTGGATCCACCATCACAAGTGACTCAGTTTAGGTATGGGTGTATATCTAATATGTAAAAATATCTTTCAGAACCTGAAGAATAAAAAGTGTTACAAATTGCTAGACATCTGTCTGTAGCCCTATCCCCAGATACTTATTGGTGTTCCCCACACAGAAGTCAGTAAAGTAGGCCTTCAAATTGCAGGAATGATTATAGCAGCTGCCAGCCTAGCTGGAGGATAACTAATGTTGTCCCCTTCTGAAAGAAGGTTACTCATGCCTTTCAGAAGTGGTTCCAAGGCAGAGTTGGCTAATACTTTGGTTTGCTTTACAGTGTTTTCAGTAGATTTTTAGGAAATAATATTGGGAAGTAGGAGGTAGCAGTGGTGCTTCCAGCTCTTCATGGTTTCCCACTAAATAGGGATAAAATCTTATATACATTTTAAGTACATTTTTCTATAAGAAAATAAATATTTATTCCCCACGCCATGCAAATCTTCCTTTTGTATTATCCTTTCCTGTTATCTCAGCACTTGTTGGCAGAAGGAGAACTTGGACACTGATATTTTACTGTTCTAGCTACGAACTCAGTAGTCTGATCTAGGTCACTGATGCACAGAGCTTTCCGTTTTCATTTTTGTCCTCTGCTCATGGGAAACACATAAAGAGATTAAAGGGATAATGGGTCTGATTCAAAGCCCTTTGTGGGTAATAGCAGAGCTGACAACAATTCTGTTTCACAGCAGCTTCTGAGGTTTGGGGATTTGTTTTTCAACCACTCCATAACAAGTGGATATTTCTACTAATTGAAATTCTTTTGAAATGTTCATTTTGACTATAAAATGGGACCTTCTTGAAACAAAGGCCTGTTGCTTGGTAGTCAGAGAAATGGTGAGGGTTTCATGTTAAGCCCCTCTTCCTGATAATGTGGGACCAAGTCCTTCATCCTCAAACTAAATAGATCAGAAAACCAATTCTTCCTTCATCCAGACCATCAGGCAATTGTGTATAAGTGGAGAACAATTTCCATTGATTCAAGTAGTCTTTGAAACAAAATCATAGAAAAAAATATGAGATTCCCTGTTAATTTTTAGCATGTGAAAAAATACTAATGCAGCAATTTCTCAATATTCATGGAACAAAGTTTCTTTTCTTTACTCATTCTTAAGTGCTGTAACACTAGAGCCACATTGCATATTGTTTGTTATAGTACTGTTTTTACTATAGGGAACTCTCTAATTGAGGTTTTTTAGTAAAATTTCTAATTGATAGAAGTCTTTCATAGAACTGACTTAGAGAAAAAGCAGCAATTTTAATTTTTCAGTTTTTTCTTTGAGAAACTTAGTGGGATTAATTTATGAACTCACAGTAATAATGTTGAGTTGTAATCCCAAATGAATATCCAGTTTGTAATCACAAAGAATTAATTATAATCTAAGACACTTATATGGAACCACATCAATGTCACACAAGATGAACAGATATTGCTTTCAAAAGCCATTTTATAAATACAAACCAATTGTTGGAAATACTTAAAAAACTTATAATTAGAAGTTTTAAAAGAATAAGTAATTTTTTTCTCCTTTTTGGCTTTTAGATTCTGCTAATACTTTGAGAAGTCTCAGTCCTGAGAATTGCTGGGAGCCTGCAAGCACAACTGCCATCGTTGGTAAAGAGTGTGCCTGTAAGAGTCACCAGTCTAACAGGTTTTATTTTTTTATTTGTTTTTAGACAACCTTTAAAATTACAAGTCCACATATTCTCAGCATTTCCAACCTGATTTACAACTTGCCACTATATGGCATTTTCATATTTTGGAATACATTTGTCCACAGGTGACAATATATAGATTACATAATTGATGTTTGTGCTGTCAGTATTGAAACACTTATGAAATGTTTTATTCAGGTATCATTGAATATTTATGCTTCATGTTGTGTAAGTTCTTTTAAGAAGTAATAGTTTTATTTATTATTTATGTGTGAATTAAAGACACATTGTGAGAACAACACTAACAGTTTAGCAATCAGTAGTTCAGAGTTCTTTTGCAACTAGAGTATTTTGCTGTATTCAGACTCGTGGAGCCATGATTGCTGATTGTCAGGGACCTGTACTGTGAATGTTGCATGCATGCACACAGCTCCCCATGACCCTCTCCATCTGCCATTAAAAAATTACCATAATTATTCCCAATTCTGTGAAGAGCTCTGTGTTGTACTATTGCTCTTCCCTTCTTGGAGTCTTAAACACAGCTGGATAGAATATGTAAATAACTGTTCATGTTTTCACACTCTGAATGAGCAACAGTGGACAGGAGAGATTCACTGACTACAATACCAAAAGAAAACAGCCTAAAGACAGCATCTGAACTGTTACCGTTTGAGCAGCATGCAGCTTAGTGAAGCCTGCAAAATAGCTCAAGGTTAAAAGATCTCAGGGTGTCTTAAGACTTCAAACCCCATTATCTAAAAGCTAGTGATATTAAGGAGGCTTGGGGGAATGCAGTTTCATGAAAGACCTTGGATTATTGCTCAGGCTAGAAGATCAAGTTCAGGAGGGTTGATGTGAATAAATCTGAGTTTGCCAGACAGATGTAAGAGGTTTTCTAAGATCCTTTTTAACTCCAAATGTCAGCCTTCAGAGTCTCTCTGCAGGATCTTCACGTCTGGGTTGTAGTTTTAATAGGGTACTTAATCATAAGAGACTGTGGAGTATCTCCTAAGTGATTCACCTCTGTGATGCAAGAGTATTAAACCATTTCATGACCAGAGGAAGCCACAAGCAAAACCTGTAATTTAGACAAGAGAACCATAAAGACCAGACAGAGCCTTTTTCCTGATGTATCAGAAAGAATATGAAGAATAAGCTACATATGTGAACCCCTCTCTTTTTATAAGAAGTAAGCCTTATAACGACAATTGCCATATTTCAGCTTTGACTCCTTTTTTTTCCTCAGTATTCCAGTCTGTCAAAATGAGTTTCATTCTCCAAGAAATGGCTTCAGGTGAACAATCTTTTCTCACAGCAGAGAGGGAGTCAGCATGCTAATGTAAAGCCTCTCAAACTAATCAGCACAGGTGTTGAAAGCAAATTATTTGGCTATTGGCAACTGTACATCAACTGCTATATGGGAGCTGCTGCACAAGATTGTTCCAGCCTTCAGTTTGATACAACATCACAGAGAAGATCAATACCCATCAATACTATCTTGGTTTCAGATGTCAATCAGCCATAACACTTTGCAGCAGCACTACATAAACTGGTACATGGATTTTTTTCTATAAACAGAATTATTCCATTTTTTGGGGGATGGGGAAGGAAGGGTAGATGTTTGTATGTTTGTTTGTTTGTTTGTCTGTCTTTTTTTAATGCTTCTGTTGCAGAAAAGCCAATTTATCAAAAAATATATTTATCAAATTTTTAAATTTCTCATTTATCATTTTGGTGGAGAGCCAAACTCAGTGGCACCAAATCAGATTTACAGAACTGTGTTTTGAAGGAAGCATCAAAACAAAGGGATATGGTCAGAACAGAGAAAAATTAATTTTTTATCTTATTAGGAAAAAAAATTCACTATACTGAATTAAAGAAGAAAACATCATAAACTTTCCCTCTGGTGTTAAGGGAGATGTTAAGGCAGCTTTTCTGAATTTTTTATGTCTCTGGAAAATTTAGAGATATTTTAGCAACACCACAGCACTTCTTACCAAATAAACTGTACTTTCTCCCCATTTCTTGTCCTATATAACTTAAAAATTCCAAAAAGATCTAATTTCTAAAATGCATGCATTGTATTTATTTAAAACTCTGATAGCTTTTTATCAAATTTCATGCAAATTTTGTGGTTTTATTTTTGTGTTTATTAATCAAAAGTGGGAAACAAACATTAACCCCAAATGTTAACTCAATGTTTTCCTTTAAGTAAAACACAGACTTTAGCTTCTTTAAAGCATTCACAATAGTGCTGGCATAATAATCTAACTCACTGACTACTGCCACTTTGAAAAAAAAGACAGGAAGTCATATTTATTTCACAGCCATGCAAATCTACCCATGGTGGGTTTTCCTAAAGGTTTAATAACTTTTTGATAGATCTGTGGCCCATTTATACTTAGTTGCCAAGCAAAATGTGCAAAGAAAAATAAGACGCTTTGAGATGCATGCCTACTCTTTTCTTTTTTTTTTTTAAGCTGAGACCCATGTTGAAGGCTAATTAACCTATAAAAACTACAGTGTTCAGTTATTACACACTGTCAAGTGGTTTGTTTTCATCATGAGCAAGCTGCAATTAATATTGGAGTACATATTAAATTATGGCTATTTTCATCACATCTGCGGATAATACCAGATCATTTTTGATAGGTATTACTAAGGGAGAAACAGATTTAGAATATACCTAAGAGCAAATTTACTCTTTTGAAATAAATAAATAAATAATTTAATTAGGTTTATTTTAGTAGAACTTAGGGGTTTTTTTCTCAGTCAACTTTCATTTTGATAACATAGTCTAATAAAATCATTAAAGATGCACAGAAGAGAATAAATGAATTACTTTTTTACATACATTTGTAGCAAAAGAAAGAAAAGTGCCTTTACAAGTTAATGAATAGCTACTGGGCAAAACCCAGGAAAATTTACAAAAAGTCAGCAATTGAGATTCAGATGAAAATTGATCATCTGAACAACTTCCATGTCATCAAGGACAGAAAATAAGTTGTATTGTATAAGTTGCTTCTAGGGAAAATGGATTATTAAATGCAACATCAAGATATTAAGGCTACAATTCTGCAATTTTTTTGGCTTTTTTTTTTTTTTTTTTTTGCAATTCTGCATTTATTTTTCCTCCATTACAAGGAATTGCTAAAATTCTTAAATTAATATACACTACATTAATTTTATTTCTTTCCTGTCTGCAAGTATGACTAAGGCTTTCCTGCAATTGCCTGGGTCAGGGAATTTTCCTCCAAGAAAGGGGAGGATAGTGTAGACAGCAAGAGCAGAGCACTGATATGGGACTCAGAGGATGCAGATGTCATTCTTAGTTTTAGCAGATCTCACCTATAACTTAAAAAAACCCCACCACATTTATTCCATCCCTTATTTTATTTCTGTGAAAACAAACAAAAAAAAAGATATAATACTTACAGAGAGTTAACATTTGGAAGACAGATTATTACCGTAAAATACAAGTAGATGTGGATAATCCAAATTCATTCCTAGGTTTCATTGCTGCTGAATGCCTCTCAGTAGAACACTTCAAAGGTACCGTGAAAAAATGTTCTTCCCTCTATAAAAATTAGAAAAATTTTGTGCATTTCTTATACTAATTAAAAAAACCCTGTTCATGACTTCTGAATGAGAGGCTGTGGGTAGTTTTTTTCCGTGAGCAAAACAGTGCTGGAATTGCATAAGGGCTTGCTTTGCCTTGGAATCAACAGCTCTTGGGAAATGCTGTATCAGAGCTGAAGCTCCAGCTTGGTGCCTTCATGTTTTTGTAATGAGAGATAATTTGGCACACACATCCACAGAACAGAAAACCTTCATGATAGGGATACCCAGGAGTAGATTTACTTCAGCAGTACACGTGAACTGTATTTTCTATTTCAATCATCCACGAGGGCCCTGAGGGCACTAGACCCTGAGTTGTGAGTCTTTTCCAGCTTGACCTTGACCTGACTTTGTCACTATAGCAGCCCAGTCCCCAGGGACCATTGAGCCTCGCAGCACCCTGCAGGAGGGTATCTCAGCTGTAATTCTGGAGCAGCACATCGAGGCAGAGGAGCCCCCAAATGTGCTTCTTCCAAGGAATGGGTATAGGAGCCATATAAAGCTGTGCTTGTTACATAATTTGTGTCAGACTGAAGCAGGGAAGTCAACATTAGTTTACTGTGACTAAAAGTAGACTGCTTAAAAAGAAAAACAAGTAAACCAAAAGTGTACTTTTAATTGTATTTCTACTGTTGTCCTTTATCTTCCTTTTGGTTTCCTGGAAACCATGGAAAAACAGGCAACAAACTTATCCTTTCTGACAGACAGCTAACCTAAATGGCCTAAAGGCAGGGACAGGCTGTGTTGAGAAGAAAGGGCTGTGCAACTTGAGACCAGGGCTGAGCAAAGACCAGCATCACAGAGCTCTACAAGAGTGGACTATTGGGAGCTGTGTGAGTAAGAACTATGTCTGTGTTCAGCAGATGGCATCGAGTGGTCCGAGAAGCACACAGTGATGTGAGGGACTATTTCACAGCTGTTGAGCTGTTAATCCATGGCTGGGAGCGGCAGGAAAACCCCCAAAACTTCAAGACTGATGGAAAAGCAATTCCTATCTATTCAGCAGCAAAGGATCTGGGGTATCTGACTCATTTATGCAGTGAAGTCCCACAGTTCTGATCTGGAGTCAGTTTCTGCAAGAAACAACAGAAAATGGTACAGCTACCAGAGCCCAGATGGTTTCCCTAGGGTTAGGTGCAGGTCATGCATGCAACCCTCATGCATTGTGACAGAAAACAACTTAGCTTTTACAGGACTGTCCAAGTAGGCCAGGTTCTTACTTTTTCATATGCACTGAGTATCAGCACACAGTTCAGCACACATACACTAGCATGTTCCCCACATCAAGAGACACCTACATCCCCTTCTCTGCAGTGCAGCTACCATTCCTTGCATTTACAGCAAACACTCAATTAATTCACAGAGCACCACACTGCTGCTGTGGATCTGAGGAGAAAAATCTGAGCTGAAGCAGCTGTCCTTTCTATTGAAGGTTTGGAGGGATGCTGTGGTAGCTCCAGGGTGGGAAGGCTTGCCTCAGTCATCCATAGGCAGAACCACCCCTCCACTTCTTTGGCAGCCATGGAAGCAACTTCTTTTTATCTCTTCTCCCTGGGAGCTACAAATGTGAAAAAAACCATGAGCATCTGAAGGCATTTACTGATTAAATAGTCCTTGCTCTCTTCATCCTCCCACAGGCACACTACTGGGCAGACCACGTCCTAATGCCCATCTGCAAGGGATTATCTGTAAAGGGAGAAATTGTGTACCGAATCCCCACTCTGCAAAGTGGCTTCAACTCTAGAGCTGAGACTTCCATCCACAAAAACTGCCTCAAGTATATACAAATGATCTTTAATACCAGGAATATACCAATCATTTTTATAAACTATGGCTGCATCCACATACTTTTCAAAATGTTTTAAACAATTAAAATATCTGAGGATCACATCCCAGATTTGAATTATGCTGTCTCATCCTTTTACTGTCACTTCAAAAATTGTGAAGATAACAGAAATAAAATCTTCCCCATCCTTAGTAATTTTTCATATTTTAGTTTTCTTATGGAGACTTATAAATCCTACAGAAAGTATGTTATTTATTTTCAAATTATATTTTTATATAATGTATAAAATAATTTATGTAATTTATATAAAATTATGTAACTTATTTATTTTTTTCCAAATTATATTCTTTCCAGTTGGAAAAAATCAAACTGCAATGTGTACAACTGCTTTTTAAATGCACATAGGGGAATTTTATCTCATTTTGGTGAAGAAATAGGATAATTGTGAAAATGCAAAGATAATTTTTTTTTGTTGAGAATAAAACAGAAGAAGTTAATAAATAATTTTCTTTGATCCTACTATTATTAGCCTATGATTTGTCACTTGTCTCTTTTAATTTGTGATAGTTGATTTTAATAAATTAATTACCAAGGCAGGTAATGGTGATAATCTCCTTGAGAGTAGTTACAATCCTTTGTTAAAATTTTATCCAAATTCTCTTCTAAGTTAAAAATACCCATTAATGAGATGCAAGCCATTTATAGACTACCATAAATAATAACAGTATTGAACATGATATAGAGGCTGTGTGTAAAATTTAGGATTAAGGAATGATATTAAGACTGTGAATTTCCCAGTTTCACTTGAGACTCCCTGCTGTTAGGTTTCAATGTATATGGGTTTAAATTCTCCAAGCCTTGAGATGATTTGAAAAGCCCAGAATTTCAAAGCAAAAATTCATGTAGAATTTATGGAATTGCTAATATCCTGTTTAAATGTAAAATGAGAGATTTTAATGTATAACTATATTTTGTTAAAGTTTGAACAAACCCCCATGTCTCTCTTTGGGCCTATGTGAGGGAAAGTTTAAAGTAGATTGACGAGAGCTCTTGAGAAATAAATCATGGCAGCAAGGAATATTATGGAATATAGCTGCAGAATTTTTTGGCCACCTACAGACTGTAAAAGGCTATTTTGGTCTCCATGATTTCCTCAGTCATATTTTCAGATTACAAGCCATAGTGACAAATGACACATTATTTTATATAAGAGTGCCAGATACCAGTAAATGGAGTGTTTCTGTGAAGCTTAGTTTATACTAATTGTTGGGAAAAAAAAAGGGAATATGTTCATAGACTTTTTTTGACATAGTTAAGTGGATTATTATCAGTCTGTGAATGGAAATTAAAAAAAACCCATGATATCATCAGAAATTGGGAATGTGCTCCTCATTTGCACCTTGATGTAGGAAATACCAAGGTGCTTATAGGTGGTCTTGTGATCTACTTTCTATAAAGTGTGACATCTGTCTTTGATGGTGTTACATTTGCTACTCTGACCACTATCTTTTCCAAAAGTGGATATTGAAAATAGATCAATTCTATTCTCACAGAGTCCATTATAACCAATCAGCCATGATGTCTTCCCAGAGGTGGTAGGATCTGCTACTGGAATGGAAAATCTAATGTTGCAGTGATATTGGACAAAAAACAGTCTCTAGTTCCCAAAGCATCTTAACATCTTTCTTATATATTCATGTTTCTTGCCCTCTACAACTGGTAGTTTCTTTTCCCATGCACTTTTGAGTGCTCTGCTCTTTATTTTCAGCACTTTCAGAGTGAGGCTCATATGTGACAGACATGTGCTCAAGTGTTTGGCTGCCAAATGTCAGAATCCCTTCCCACAATCAAAATGAGCTATACTTTCAGAAGAAAAAAAAAAATGGATGCTGTAATAATTTTACAAAGACAAAAGAAGACAAAAGATCTCTTGTAGATAGGTCGTCAATACAGTTTTACCAAGGGTGTCACTCGCTTGCTTGGTGGGTAAAATTCTTCTTTTCATTTTCATATATTTTAAACAATGACAATTTATCTTCATGCTTAGCTTCTATTTCTTTCCTTTTTAAAGCTGTTCCTCCTTTCACTCCATCCTTGTTGGTGACGAGTGGTGCCAGGCTGCTGAAGCTAAAGAATCTAAAACAGAACCCAATATACCATCAGCTTATTATGTGAAATTTCTTAATTAACATTCTCCATACTAACAAAAACAATTCTGGCTCACCCGCTCAGACTATAAATGTTGCTTCACATTGTTGACTACATCTTAAGTTTACCTGACATCTGATTTCTGTATATGTAAAAATCTTGTGTTTGGGCTATCTGAAGCAAAAATAAAATGTAACCTTCTAATTGTGTGTAAAACTGGAATGCACACTTATTTCACACGTGTTCGATAACTGTAAAAAATACTGTACACTTTTTTCACCTGGTTTGGTAGAATTCATCTTCAGCATATTCTTTCATGGTAATGAAACTTGCAGCATACATGTATTTTAATAAATGTAGGAATAGTTGGAAAGATACTGCACTAAAATATAACAGCTTCCACTTGTGAAACGAAACTTTTTTGCTTGCTTGAGCTATCCACTCTTCATCATCACACAGAGAATGAAGCAGGAGGTCTCCATGAAAGATGACAGACCTTCCTGCAGATGGGGGAACAGGATATGTACCGATTAATCCACAGATGACTTTGATAGTGAAAACTGAGGAGGTTGTCCCTGTTGGAATTTTAGTGTGGGACTGACTCTAGACAAAGGAATTAAAAGATCATAAAATATTATTTGTTTCCATTTTGTTTAAAAACTTCTCTCTTGAGGTTGGCTTTCAGTTCTCTTGGGTTACAGTTCCACCTCACTTCTGTCTTTGATTAGTTTTTGGTTCATTACATTTCACTAATTTCAATTCTCAGACATGTATTTCAATCATCCCAGCCCTCATCTAATAATTTATTTTTTTCAGTCTTGTCAGGAGAACTGTCAGTTCAATCTATTCAATCTTTCAATCGAGCCACAACCAGACAAATAGCTCGGTTAGTTTGTAGCTATCAAGAACTCTGTTGACATCAATTCAATACTAAACAAGGAAATATACAGACTTGTATCTCAAGACGAGAAGTGAAGTACAGATCTCTTCAATTAGCCATGAAATTTATCACTGCATTTTCTAACGCATTAATCAACCCAACAATTAGCTTTATTCTTCAGAGCAACTCTCTTAGCTTTGAATTTAGCTTTCACGAAGCTGTCTTTCTAAATCCTTTCCCCCCTCAATAGCTCACTGCACATTATTGAAGGTAATATTTATAAAAGGAGTGCATAAGGAACAGAAACATTTTTGTTTGTGCCACTGTAGTTGAAGAAAAGTACTTAACTGTAAGATGCCTGTGAAAACCACTTTTCATTACAAGAAGCCCAAAGAAGTTGAAGGGAAAAGGGCTGTCGGAGGGTCTAGGAAAAGCAAAGCTGAATCTCCTTTTAGCGGACTTTTAATTGTGACCACCCTCCCTGACATCCTCAGCGTAACTGCAGAGAAACATTCCCAAGAGCTGGAAGGGGCCCCAGAGAATGCGGGTGAGACCACTGCTGTTTCCCTCACTCGCAGTTTAGCAAAAGCCCCACGACGGCCGGGCTCTCCCCCACACCAAGGAGGCGCAGAGGCTCCGCGGGATTCCGTGCCCGCAGCTCTCGGCAGCGCCTGCGGGCGGCGAGCCCGGCTGCCGGCATCGTCGCGGGGAGCCCGCGGCCAGCGCGGGGTGCGCGGTGCTGGGGGGCGGCTCCGGTGCCGTCTCCCCTCTGACTCTCTCCTGCTGCGTTAATTCTCCTGCCTTCGCCATGGCAGGTCGACTTCTGGCGGCCCCGTCCTGGGGAGATGCGGCTTCCCCGCGGCGGCCGCCGGTGCGTATGGGGGTGTACTCATACATGTGCATACATATGTATGTACTATATATATGGGTGTGCCTGTGTAAGTGACTGATGGCTGCGTTAGAGCGTGTCATTGCAGCGCTGTCCGACGGGGAGGGCCATGCCTGCGGGCGATCTCCGGCAGGGTGCCGTGTGCGCTGCTGGAAGCACGAGCGTGCTGAACCGGAGGGCGAGGATCACGCAGGGCTTTCGGGAGGCACAGGGCAGCTTGTCCCTCACTGCTTTTGCTCCCCCGCCTTGTCCGAGGCAGCCCGGAAGAGCGGCGCTGGCTGTGCGCCGGTGGCGGTGGGCGCCGCAGAGCCGTGCTCCGGGTTAGAGGCTGGGAGACGGGGCGGGGAGAAGGCAGCGCCGCTGCCGCGCCAAGCCAGCCAGGCAAAGTGATAGAGCCGGCACCAAATTTCCCCCCTGCGTAGTGGGGGGGGGGGGGGGGGCGATGTACGTTTCTCCTAGCGAGCGGCCAGCCGAAACCCAGTCGCACAGCTGGCAGAAAGGGCACCCCGGGCAGCTCAGCAAAAGCGGAGGCTGTGTGAGGCGGGAGGGGGTCGGATAACTTTCCTGCCGGGCACGGGGTGAGCGGCAGCCGCAGCTCCCTAGGAGCGGGGACAGCTAGCTCCGCGGGCTCCGAGCGAGCGGGTTCTCCCGCGGCCCGGGGAAACACCGCCTCCCCCGGGCGGCCCGGCAGCTCCGGCGCCGCGCCCGGGACCGCGCCGTCCCTGCGGGTCGCGCTCACCCGGTGGTCCCAGCTCATCCTCCCGCTGCCCGTGGGAAGCGACTCCCACCTCGCCGCCCGCTCGCCCCTCTCCGGCACGGGGGCCGGCCCGGGGGAGGGCTGCGCGTCACCGGATCTGGTGGCGCCGGCAGCGGGGCGGCGTTACGGAGCGCCCCGGGAGCGGCGGAGGGGCGGGCGGGGGTCCCGGGCGGGGCCGGCATCGCCGCGCCTGGCTGCGGCCGCGGT